>WSZQ02084237.1:0-16046 GCA_019419845.2 Weissflogia rhopalogaster
TGGCTGCCTATGAATAAGTTTATATATTAAGAAGATATTGGCGGTAAATCGGTATCACCTCCTCTTATTAAGATAAGGCATTAAGAAATCTTTCAAACGAACATTTCCTAAAACATACGGAAAAGTAGCGAACGATACATGTAAGTAAACGGCTATTGGTGCACTTGCCTACCCAAAATCGGCATTTCCACCCTTCTGCCGTTATATACTATTTTCCAAACCGACAATACTGCGTTAATGTTTAACAATATTCATATGCCGATAGCGATGTCATTAAAAACGTAATTTTCATTGCAGGTTCAATATATAAAAAATCCCTATCATTTTGACTTCATTTTACACCAACCCTACAAATATAGGTATATTATTACGTCTGCAATCAAAACTATTTACATGGAATGAATATGATTTCCAACAAAAATCGGGTTAATTGTATAAAGGCACCAAACCGCCCGAACAAATTGATATCCCTCTAGCGAATGAAATTACTTGCTTGTTTCCCTATCTGCGGTTGGAGCAGATGGCAGCGCGCAAAAGGTTGAAACATCTCTACAAAACCGATGCAATTACAACACGCTTTTGCCCCGCAGTGTGCAATGCAGGGATTCGTTCACATTTGTGGGGCTGGCGTTATTGCAGCGGCACGCACAAACGTGTTCAGGATGATGCCACCGAGCTGTGATGAAAAGATAGATATTTTTTTATCAAAAACTTGTTTGCCTGCCTGACGATCGCGCCGCGTATGCGCACCGGCCGCGACCGGCCGGAGAGCAAATTAGTGCTCAATAATTGAATTGTTGCGCCGCTGCGCGATGCCATTTTGGCGCTCTAATTGCATTGCGGAAAAGAAATTCCTTAAATTCGGAGCCGAATCTGAACAATCTCGTTTTGTCCGCCGCCAGGCCAATGCGGTGGGCGCGCGCACATTTCACATACCATAAATTATTGAGATCCAAAGCGATTAAACGCGCATTAAATATAATTTTATTAGTGCTGCGATACGCAACGCGCGTTTATGTAAATATTACTAAAAGTTACATATCGTTTGTTAAAGCACAATAGCATTATTTCGTTGTGCGATTATAGTGAATACGGTTAGGTAACTCCATTTAATTTCACTTTTGTTGGAATTTTACGGGTGAATGAATGCGAATACATATTAGGGATGTTAAAATTGGAGATTCTATCTTGCTAATAGCATAATAGTTATTTTATTGTCAAGAGACATTTAGTAAATATGAAGTGGGGATCAAAGCGATAATGGGCAAGACTGTTTAATCTATTCGTTATTTTATTAGTATTTTTTCATGTAAATAAAATGCGAAAAGTGTATACATTAAAAAATCTGCTTTTTATGTTATCAAATGTAAATTTCCATAAGCACCTTTCTGATACATAAACTGAGTTTTCTTTACAGTTATTCATTATTTATTACATTATGCAGTTTTGCAAGGAATAGTAACGTCATCTACTTTCTTACAATTTCCATAAACTTTCATAAAATGTTTATATTATA
This sequence comes from Weissflogia rhopalogaster, assembly GCA_019419845.2. Lineage (NCBI taxonomy): Eukaryota > Metazoa > Arthropoda > Insecta > Coleoptera > Staphylinidae > Weissflogia > Weissflogia rhopalogaster. Next base: position 1,517 of record WSZQ02084237.1, read on the forward strand.
AAATATTCTTATTGTTGGAGCTCGTAGAGTTGAAAACATTATTATTACTTCTAGGTATCCAGAAAACTTTAAGCTCAATCTTCTTGCATTTTGAGTACAGCCAAGACTTTAAGAATCAAAGCAGTGCACTGAACGTGAGCGTAAACTGCCTGGGCGAAGGTGCCGGCTGGTTTCGATTAGTTCTTTGTTCTTTGGGTCTTTGGCGTCGGTTCGAAGGTTGTTGTTCGCCGCGAGGTGCACTCGCGAAGAAAACCAGTATCGGAAAGGAGAGTGCATTGTTACACCCAACCGACGCGGAGATAAGCAGCTTATGCGCAACACCCACCTAAGTATGCAATTTGAATATGAAATAAGCAGTCGTAGCAGCGCCGCGTACGCACAGTCAGTCCTTAAGTCAATAAACGGTGTTGGATGTCTTCGCGAATTGCAAATTATGTGAAAAATATCGCTTTTCGCTCTAAATAAACAGTGAAAAAGCGTTTTGTCCTTGACACGCACGCCGCGCCGCGACTTGCTCAACTTTCCCTGTTTTACGCGGCGCAGATGTTAATGTTGCTTTGCAGCGTTTTGTTGCTTCTTCATGCGACGTGTTCGAAGAACATCGCGATTTTTACACATACGTATATACATGTGAGCTTTTTTATTTCCTTCCTGCGAGTATGCACGCGCATGTGCAGCACGTTGAGTGACGCACGCACGCGCAGTCGACCTTAATTTCTGGGTAAGCGACACACGGTGTGTGATGATGAGATGTGGAATTGCGCGCATTGCGGCGCGAAAGCAAGAGTGTTGAGAGGGCCTCTTGCTTCATTTCATGTTCATGTAATGCGACGCGCTTTTTTATATGCGACTTGCACAATGCGCGTCAATGTGGCTGTGTGCAATGTGCAGTCGAAGCTTTTGTTATATTTAGACGTGACGACGATGCGCGCGGCTCCAGCGACAATTGGCCCGCAGCGCATTTCGCTAATTAAAGCTCGTTAAGAACGGCGTCGACGATGGGATGTGGCAACGACGACGGTCCCGGCATGGAAGCGGAATCAAGCCGAAGGGGGGTCGACAGTAATGATGATAATGTCGGTGTGTCTCTTCTTTCTCGCGTCAAAGACACGTTGCTACTTTGAGTTCATGGTGGAGGCGCAAGCGTGCCGATGTTAACCTAGGTCATTCGTTCTTCGACCTGATGTGGCTGCTCCCATTCTGCACTAGCACATGTGCTGCCTCTGTGCCAGTTAATACGTCTGCATATTGTGGCGTTAAATTTTGGCATTACTCGAAATGGGATGGTAGAACTGCCAGAAACAGCTGGCCCTACTTCCATTCGCTTGTATTGATACATTCTCTGTATATCTTCTATATGTGTGTTAAGGGATGTGTTTAGCTTTCTTTTGCTGCAAACACGAATTTAATATGGTGCTCTATATCACCCAATAATACCACAAGCTTGATCAGAAAAGGCCAATAGTTAAACTCTGAGATACAACTACTACTAAGATCATCCAATACAAATTCCAGATGAAAAAATGATTAGAGCAGCGGTCGGAAACCTAATCAATAGGTTCTCGAGCGACATTTACCAAATCCAAGGGACTAAGACCCCTTGGTATGCCCCGTGGCATCCTTTGTGGTCTATTTTCTTTCAAATATGATTAGGGCGGATCCCCTTGAACACACGAGGACCAAAAATTACTTCAGGGGGGGGACCTCCTTTTGCAAGGTAACCCAAGTGATCTTCCATTATTCAGGTTGTGCTTTACTTTGATCTCACACTCCATATCCACCAACTAACCCTACTACAGGCTTAACCTGTTTTGTGCTTATCAGTTATATGCTATTTTTCAAATTTGATTTAAAATCATTGTTAAAATTTTCAAAATTTTTCAAATGTTGATGGTACATATGTCTACCGCTCGGGACGAAAGGGTTAAACCCACTCAATAATATCACCGGTCAGTTAAGAATTTTGGATGACCATTTAAAGTGATGGTATTTCAAAATGCTTGTTACTCTCTGATAGATTTAAGTATTTACTAATATATCTGGTATCACAATCACAGATCCAATCTGTTTTAAAAATGATTGTTCCACTCTTTGAGATCTCTATTCTTTATAAATATATTCTTCTAGCTATTCAGGTGTAAAAGTATTTCTGTTTTCCAATTTATGAATAATACATGGAAGACTAATCCTCCCTAATAGAAATTATCAAAAGCTGATTATACATTTTATTTAGAAACGTCATACGTCCGCAACGCTCATTTTGAATGCTTCGATGGAAGTACTGGGAACAGCTGGCTTTACTTCCACCCTTCTTGCATTGATGCATTCGCACGCGTATATCATATAGGTGTGTTTAGGGATGTGTGGGGCATTGTTTTGCCTGAAACGCGCGATATTTGGCGCTTTCAACCGATATCGACGACGTGTGGTGCGTGCCGCGCGCGTGTTTTCTTCTCGGGCACGTTCTGAAACTATTTTCGTCTATCCTGGACGCGCGCACAATGTCATCAAAGAGCGAGGCGACTGTACGTATTCTCCCTGCAATTCATCTCCGTCGGCTGCGCGCATTTCGCAGCTTTTCGGCGAATTTGGATTCCGAACGAATGGGAACGAATGCTGCCCACGCTGGGGACCGGATATGGGCAGAAATAGCTACCGGCTTTCGTAAACATACAACATGCTAACTTCTACACAATCTTCGAAGAATATATGCACACTTATTTAATTGGAACGATTTTTCTTTCTTTGAACAATTTGAAGTTCGCAAAATTCAGTTGTATCAGTTCTTTCTATTACATATTTCACCTTCCAGTCATTAAGTTATGAACATAATTCAGAAGTTAGAAGTTACAATCACTTTCTGACCTATTCAAGGAAATCTCTCCAATGCACATTATCATGGGATAAGCAGCTATTTTAAACAATTTGGAAACACCAAATTTGGAGCAATGTTGATACATATACATTTTTGGATTCAAAATAGAGCCAATGTATAGTTGTGGGGTTGACAGTTGACACCATTCGACGATGACTACGAATTGCCGTAACCGGGAAACATACGGCAACAGCGGGGGAGGAGGGTTCCCATGGCGCGAACATATCGATCATAAACACATGTGTGCCAAACCAGTGTGTTTGGCGTTCGCACGCGAATCTACGAATCTATTATGCGCATAGTTTGGCATTTGCAACAAGCGCCCTCACTGCCCACAAATACCCCCTTTCGTCGCTGAAGCGCGCCTGCTTCCTTTCACCGCCTGCCACCTCTTCTCGTCTTTCTACACCGAACGGCAACCAACTCACCAAACAACAACAATTAATTCCCCGCTCGCCAGCGATACAAAGACAACTCTATACAATGCTCAATACAAATATTACTAACAGGCACGACGCCGACGCGCCTTTATGACTCCAGTTTTTGTTACGTCAGGTTTCCAAATATAACGGAGCACAAACATAAAAACCTTGTATTATTGCTGATGGGATGAACAAGCATCGCACATATACACAAAAAAATCTACCATGGTCGATGTTACAATGCTCTCGGAAACATCCTGCGATTTTACGATCATCCCCGTGGTCCGCACGAACGCATGAAAAGCTTTATTTTATCTCGTTGGCAATAAACTGCGCGGAACGTCTTAAAATAGACCGAAATATATCGGAGCAGCATTCGTGCTCATGACTTATCAGCGGGCATCTTCGTTTTTCAAAAGATTTTCGACTTTGATTGGGACGGATTGGTAACAACGTAAGGTGAATCGTAAAATTACGAACAATAAGACCCAAAATCCCATTATACAATACAGGAAATAAAATAATATGTTATTATAATAATATGTTATTATAATAATATGTTAATATAATAATATGGGAAAGATCTTTAGAAAGAAATAATGAAAATACAAAATCTTTTCAGAAACAAAAACAAAAATCTTTTCAGAAAATTGTATTTAATATAAATCACAAAAAGAGATCAAATAATTATCATTACATCAATATCACACATAGATCGGAACTGCAACCTTTGAAGGATTAATACCTTCCTTTCCATTTTACTCCAATTTAACAAATTCCTTTAAGGGTTGGATTAAATTTTAAGAAGATAGTAACGTTTTCTTAAATTTCCGTTTTCATTTGCTGAGCCTGTTTGATACCTGTTGTATTCATCTCCTTACTCAGAGGGTGAGTCTTGCTTAATTTGAAGATTATGTCCGTAAACCACCGACCCGTGCGGAAGCATCTCCATCGCCATGGATTCAGCTGCCATTTCAGCGTCAGTGACGGTTTGGAAAAGTTTGATTCGAATTAATCTTTGCAAAGTAGTGGGGAGTGTTTTAGCAGTGGCGTACATGGAGTCAAAGAACAGCCTTAGACTATCCTCTCCACTATCGCCATTCTCATGATTCCTTTCGATAGTAGAAGCCGGTGGTAGAGTTATAGGATGGGGAGGTTCTAAGTCCATTTTCCCCTTCCGTTTTCGCCCTCGCTTTTTAGTAAACCCATTGGATGCCATGGAAATATGCAGGCCGGTTGGGTGTTGATAAATGTTAGCCAACGCTTCCAGTTGAGACATCGCTTGCGAGGTTAAGTCGTTTGTGATCTGAGCAGCCGAGTCGCGTTCGTCCTTCAGCTCATACTGTTGCAGTTGATTGAGCAGTTCCTGCTGGGCGAGCATGGTGACGTCGGGTCTACACTCGATCTCCTCCTGCAAGTCGGTGCTGTCGCCGCCGCTGAAACTGCTGATGGAGCTGGGGACATGCGGATCACCGTCGGTTGTGTTGTCGTCTGCTTTTGTCCGCTTCTCGATGAAATCCACCGCATAACCTTCATAATAGGCAACATTCGTAAAGATCCTGTCTTTCATAAAGGGTCTAAGAAACTCCATTTCCTCCACATACTTCCACGGCTTGAGGGGTCGCGGTGGTTCCTTTTTCTCGTAGATTTTGAGAGTTTTTAACGAGCAGCGGTAGCCATCGCGAAGGTTTTTCCAGATCTTCTTGGCCTCATCACCTAGGTTGCGAACATAGAGAAAGCGGTGGACGTTGTTAGTGCGATTGCGCGCGGCTCGGCGGTGGTAGAAGCAAACCGAACATTTGTGGGGGTAACAGGGTAGGTAGAGAAAGAGGGGGATATAGTCGTGAAAGCGGGGAGTGGATTTGCGAAAGCCCGCAGTATACTCACCGCTAGCAATGTCGCATTTACGTGCGATCAACCGCCACAGGCGCATCTTGAGGATATTGTCGCTGTAGTCCTTGAGGTCGCAGTTGTAGAGCACCTCATGCTCTCGTACGGCCTCAATGAGCCGCAGATGTACGGCACACTTGCCAACGACGGCCATTGCGTCAATCTATAGGGGGATGCGTGGCGGTGGCGGCAGCGGAGGCGGCGAGCGAAGATACGCCAAACCAAGGTGCGGCGCGGGCCACGCACAACTGAAATAGCCTGCGACGCGCTTCGCTCGCAGAGGTCGGAGCCTTCGCCTGCGCTTCGTGCTTCCTCGCTGCCGCAGCGAAGCACAAACGAAGCGAAGCGAAGCCTGCCTGCTGTGCCGTGGTTGCTGCGCCTGCAGGGACGATGAACTCCCGGCTAGCGAGCGAGCGCGCAAGCACGCACGAGGCTGGCCCGCCTGCTGTGCCGCTGCCACCCTGCGTGCCCCTCGCGTCGCGCCGCGCCATTCGCAATTTCCCCAGCGCGAACACCAACACAAACCAAAACTACAGACCCGCCGACAAATCCAAACGCGAAACCTTCGCGCAGGATTCAGCCGCAGTTTGTGCCCTTGCCATCGCCCACCATACTAGCTTCTAGCTGTTGCTACAATTTTCCTTCTTCATTAGCGTTATTAAATACCCACGGGGCGACAATCTACTCAACCTCCCACAGCTACTATATAAGCTATAGAGTCACTACTAACTGCTAGTTGTGCAAATCCTGTCGAAATCCTCTACCTCCCCCTCCAAGTATGCAACATTCTGTCGCAGCAGGAACAAACGGCATGCCCTTGTATACCCGATTAATCTTAACGATGCCTTGTTGGCGTATGCCTTACTTAGTGCATGTATATATGCCCCATATCCTTTGGCGTTTCGGTAGAGTCCTGCCGGAACAATAAACCAACCGGTTGCACGCGAGACAACTGCACTCTCGCCATCATCCGCTACAGTGCGGAGTGGTCACACTGCTAATTTACAAAATGCGAGCATCACTTCGACTGCAGGATGAAACTAAACTATTCCCAAGCAACATCTGTAAATTGCAACAAAATACCCCACATCCTAGGATAATGTTTACAATGCTAAACTCTTGTACCATTCATAAACTCCAAGGAACTCCAAGATCTTGTAAATTAATGAAGAACTTAATCTATCCTTACTTAGTTCTAAAAAAAAACTTTAGTAAATGAAACCTATAAATATCTTCACAAACCGAATCTAACTTATCTCAGCGACTTCAATGACCAAAGCAATTCTCTATTGTGCCTTCGTTTCAAAATTTCAATAAGACAACTTCATCAAGATCATTTTCACTCAACATAAAAGAAAGTCTTTCCGAAATTAATTAAATAGAAACAAGCAAATGCTTTCATCCTTAAAATTTTCCAAAAAGTTACGACTTAATTACGTTGGTTCTTCACCGAAAGCACTTTTTCCTGCATTGTTGGCCCTCCTTCACCCTCATCCCGACTTCTTTCAGTCGTCCTTTATTATTAGTGTCCGTTGTCCGCTTTCGACGCTCTGACACCAATTTGGCGTTCGTTTTCCAAGGGGGTGTCGAATCGCTCCCGAATTTCATCTCTTACATCTACAAACACCCGCCTACGGCTGCCGCGCCGCAGCCTCGCCCACCTTCCCTCAAAAAGGACTCGCATCCTTGCGTAATTTATGCTTTTCGTACAATTAATTAATGCCCATTCAACCCGCCCGCTGCGTAAACGTTCTGCCGGACAAGGATTAATTTAATTATGTAATTATGTGTGCGCCAATGGTGCGCGCGAGTATAATTATCCAGAAAAAAGCCGAAATATTTACGAAATATTGCGTTTCAGCTTCTCGCGTGAAGCGTTGCGAACTATGCTTGCGTGATTTATACATTTTTCCTTCATTAAAACGCGTTTTTAATGGGAAGCATTGGGGGCGGCGAGTAACCCTTGTAAAAAGGTGCGTTTAACAAACGACATCAAGCTGTAAAAGCTCCCAGCAGAGAGCAAAGTGAGCCAGCCTGAAAAAACGGCGCGGAGTAAATAAAGTATGCGAAATTTATGTTTGTGTATAATTATGTAAACAAAGACTATAAAATTCCGAAAGTAATTAACTCTCCGAACAACCTAGCAAGGAGAATTCTCTTTGTTACATGTAGGTTTAACTAATTTTTTTCACGTTATTCCAGAGATCTGCTGAAATACAATTCAGAATAATGAAAGCACGATATTTGTTAACTAAAGCAAATAGAGATAGTTAATTAGGTATATTTTAATATTGTCTAAGTGAAATCTATTCTAATTGTAAGTTAATCTTGTTATATTCCTGAAAGTTATTAACTATCATCAACGTTATAACCACAAACTTGTAATTTTTGCGTAATTTATAGTACTCGCACGGAATGGTACGTGTTACCTCACGAGTATCATAAATTGCAGCTGAAAATCATATAATTGAGGTAAGGGCATTTCATACGAGTTTTCTGCAAACATTATCTGCGCAAAAAAAAAATTGATTTGCTTTATTTTTGCTGAGAAGCATTAATTTTCTGAACGAAAGTTACATAAATGTTACATGGCGTATCTCTTTTAATTCGTAGTACCAGTTTCTTCAAGAGTATGAAAAATTACAGCTCTAGCCGAAGGCGAGGAGCAGAAGCGAGGAAAGGGCATTCCATGTGAGTTGTACACTATACTTTTTCTACAACTATTAAATGTGACAATAATAATTTCTTAATAGAAACGATACCGAAATGTGCACATTATACAACGGGAGTAGAAAAACTATTTTTCAAAATATATTTCCGAAGTATAAACATTAAAACATGTAAATAAAATCAACTCTATTTTAACATTAACTGACGAACTAAATATTTTGTGTGTATTTTTAAATATTCTTAACCTAACCTACTTGATATAACCCATATTCAATTCCGGGGTTACCAAAACTAGACATGAAGTCTGTCAACTTGTTTGCATGGAAATATGAAAACCAAAAATGTGATATGCGTGTAGGTCTCCCCTCTTTGGGGCAGTTGGCGTGCCACCCTCTACTTATTTCGTATTTCGCATTACGTCAAATTTCACCGCTCCACTCCCCCCACTGCCGTCAATGCGCTTCGCTGGGAAATGAGGATAAAAAACACACGGGAATTGCATGCACCCACATCGCACGCTTTGTAGGTGGAAAAAAGAGAAACGAAATGCGGACGTACTTTACGGGTGATTCATCCATCCATTGCCGAGTCACCCTCGCCTGGTTTCCGGGACGGCTCACAAGGCTGATTCAACAAGGGGTGGCTGCCATTCTGCCGGCGCCGCCGCCGCCACCACCACCATCGCATTTCGCACGGTCGGTAGTCGTTTTATTATCGCCGCATTTGTACCAAGACGCCTATATTTAGTCCAACGTAACAATTCAACATTTTGCCCGACGACTGACATCAAACCTGTCGTGCGTGGGTGCCGGCAATCAGGTGAGAGAGCATGGGGTTGGCAGGAATACATATACAATTTAAAAACGCTGGCAATTTGCGCTCGGCTCAAAACAATCGACTTTGTTTGCTGACGGCTGATGGCCGAATGGCAATTACCGTATATCCGCCGATTGTTACACCACACACAGCTCAATAATTTGTAAAACTTAAAAAAAAAACTTAATTTTGCTTTCAACAGTATGTTGCAAAACAAAAAAAAATACACAAACAAACCGAAATTATGCTCAGTAACCGTATAATCGACTTTTTATGTCGATTTTTGTAATACAAATTACCAAAGTTTAATTTTTTAGCAATTGTTCTTACAATAACCCATATTATAAAAAAAACATATTTTAAAATCAATACCAACATTATATTCACTGTATTTATTCAAGAATACTCGTTATGTTCACATTTAACTTGTATCTTAGTTAAATGTCAACAAACTTAAAACTGGAAGACTGCTAATGTCTATCATTATCTCGTACATTTCATTGCCAATCGTAATTTCGGAACATAATGAACGTTTTTACTTAACGAAAAAGAAGGCCGTCCTTGGGATCTTTGTTTAGGCATTTGTGCGTCGAGCAAAGTTCATAAATTCACGTAGAAGGGGGTTCGCAAACTTTTCTGTAACTTTTCCGCGCCAATGATCCCGTGCGCTCGTGAGATCGTCAGGAGACTAGATTATTCATGCATTATATTAAAATACAACAGGATACACGATACAACGATCAGCAAACAGGTATCAGGGCATGGAGCAAAAGTTACCATCGTTTTAATCAATTTCCGTGCGCAAAGTTTTTCGGATGTAGCTCAGCGACTTTTAATTAATGTCAAACTTTTGCTTTAACCCTCTTAATTATTATCTGATATAATAGGAGATATGTTAAGATTTTACGACAATATTCACTTGACCAAACATAGACAAGGCAAACCTATTCCTTTCTAGTTTCCTCTTGTTTTACTAAACTTCACCTATTCAATCTATTATTTTATACAATTGTCCCTTATATAACCGATAGAAAGTTAGCAGCAAGCCTTCCAAGAGCGATTGAAAATTGCCCTGTGAATGTATTTATTTTTACATTTGTGACTGGACCTATTAATATATTAGAGATTAGGCTATTCCAAACAGATCTACAGTCTTCGATTTGTAAAATCAGGTCGCATGTAAAGCTTCAGGCTTCTTGCCTTCGAACGCTCAAGAGGCATAACACACTTCCAACGCCTTTTGATCAATCCAACAGCGAGCGAATATTTTAAATATTAAAACACATGTAGTACGATTTTCATACTAATACCAATATTATCGTACCATATTTTGGGATTTCCTAATAGGTTTCATTATTGCCACCACGAATCGCGATCATTTCGATCCCTTCCTAAATCGTATTTCACGCCTGACAAATGTAGATATGGGAAAGTGCGCCAAAAATATTGGGTTATCGTTTATAATTTAAATTTGTGAAAATTTACAAAATATAAAGTAATGTGCCTTGTTTGTGAATGTTTTGTGTCAGCAGGAGTTAAAATATATGTGACTTTGTCCTTATGGACTCAACTTTAACTTTAACAGTCAACCTAACTTACAACCTAACATTTCTCCTAGGCAATTATCTGGTAAAAACTGGTTCGATAATTAGTAGAAAATTTAATTCTAAATAGATTATTATAAGATTTGTATATATAGTTATTAGACACAAATTTATGAGTTGTAACATCGATTTTAAATAATCAAATGAAAAACTGTCTCAGGAGTTAAACCAAATTTAATAAGGGAAAGGTGAATAAAAATTGAATGTTTAGCACAAGTCATCTCTCGATATGTCGTCAACACTGACGACATTATTAGACTCAACTTCAGTGATATATAACATGATTTCATATACTCAAAAAATAGTTACAGGGGATAGTAGTAACTTTCATTCTGAATCGAATGGTATGTGATTTGTGTACATAGGAACAAGGTAAAAATAAATAAAAGGGAAATATTTAGAAGAAGTAATTTCAAATCAAAACCGAATCGATGCATGATTTATAATCCTAGATATGCGAGAAATATGAAAACAGTGAAAAACCTAAAACTCGTCGTCATTTGTTGGACAAATCGTTTTTACAGGATATATTTCTCAATTAATTAATAATTACTCAACCTTTAGGAGGGAAAGTGTATACCAAAAGAAAGTATATTTAATGAAGAATCGATTATGATAAGATGGTGATTCTATGATATGTAGATTAGAAAATATTTTAGAACAAAGTTTGAATTTTACATTTTATTTCTAGATTTTTCCGCTACGCCAACCCCGCTCATCTTAAAGTATACTATCCTCTTAAAGTACTATAAAGTATATGAGAATCTTTACACTGTTTTATTTGACTAGAACTACTAATATGTTATAGATTTTGCAATTGCAATCAATGCTAGTCTTCGTTTTGCAGCATAAGCAATATAATAAGGATCGCGTGTATATTTAGATTGTTAAATAACAGCATGTTTACTTTTATAACAGAAGTCCAACTTTAATTGATCTGTACATACGACCAGTAATAATCTATAACATATTATCAGCTCCAGTATCAAATGTCAAAATTTAAATTTATGAAATTTGTATTCGCTGTATTTATTTCTTCCCGTGTTTTATCTGCTTTAATACATATACTAAAGGAATAAGTTCAATTACACTTGGCATTACTGAATATTTTTGACACAAACATGGTACATACTTCAAAAACTAGAGCCAACGTGATATTCTGTTTAGCACGTTTTTATCCTCTTCTTACATTTTATAAATTACTTTCAATTATCTATTACAAAAACAGTTGAACGATTTCAAAATTAGGTAGCATTCAAAGAAAATTTGCCCAGACTCGAAATAGGGTATCCACCTTGGGGAAGTTGTGTAAACAACATAAACGTATTTTGGTTTTACGATATTTATATTCTATTAAATCTAAAATGTCACACTTTTCGAATTTCGTGACCAACAACAATAACACGGCACTGTGGAAGAGAATCACTCGACTAAACTCACACAATCAATTAATACAGAATTCCGCTAGAAAGGATAATAAAGGATAACTTTTAATAAAATGGTGTAAAACCAATAACATTACTAAAATTAATTAAATGAAGTTGTAAGCCAATGGTAGTATGTGTGTAAGTAGCAAATTAAAACGTAATTTGCATTCAACTAGAAAACAAACATGTTATATAAATTGAAATTCATATTACGCCATAAAATGAATACGAATTGTGTAAACTCTGTTGATTTAGGTAGTTACACAGAGAGCATTTAGTCCTGACTTGTTGTTGAACACAATCGCCGTAATTTCGCATTGTTCCATCCTGCTATTGATTGCACAGGACATTTAGTCCTTGGCTCGCCCTGCGGGGGCAGGCGCACTCCGGCTCCAGCTTTGGCAGGTCCTTTCGCACATACATGTGCTCCACTCAGTTGCATGTGTATGCGTGCTTGCCTGTGGGTGCGTCGGCGATGTAATACTGTAGTATACGAGAGAGCGTTTGATTACAAATTACAACGTGTTCGGCGTACGCGTCCGCTCATTTATAAATCAACGCGGCGCGGCAAACGCACCCCGAAACGGCCGAAATGGCGCGAGGGAATGTAATCAAGTCATGCGTGACTGGGCCAAACATGCAAATGTCCTGCGACTGTTAAAAACAACAACGGTCAAAAAGACTCATGATTGTTAATTGTGTATACAGAATCCTTTGGATTACACAAATTCTACACAATTATTTCCAATCTTCGATCTTCTTCTTTCTGTGGAAAAAAAGTGTATGTCGGAACTGTGTTATTGTGATGATATGTTAAATATGGTAAAGTTTAATAATTGTTGTTCTTGACGCCTTTTTGATTTGGTCACTTGCTCAATTAAATATTCTAAATAGTTTCTCTTAAAAATCACAAATATAACTTTTTTCACTGACATGGTCATTGGATTAAGATATTAGATTGATTCTAGGAACTAACCTAAGTCTACACCTAATACGTCTTTACATTACTTGTTCTTTTTGATATTATTATTCTTCTTCATTTCTTTCTTTAAATGTTCATGTCATATTTGGCTCCGAACTTTAGCATTGTTTAAGATTGTTTGTTTTCAGACTAAATTTTAAATGTATTGTCTAAATATTCGATTTAAACATAGCCCTGAAGTGATATGTTCAGTTTCGTTATGATTTTCACATTGGAATGATCGCGTTTCAGTTCACTAAATACTGAATTAGTAACTCCTTTCAAAAGTATGTCTATTTTTGTTGTTAAATTTGTAACATGACCTAGGGAAGGTGATAATGTCAGAATCTTCTTCTTCGTATTTGATAGGCAATTTTTGCTTGTTCATCTTCACCGGTCATCCCGGAGTTGATCGCTCCACTCCTTGTGGGATCTGCCGAAGAATGTTTTTCCTCGCAGTGATCTGTCTCTGGCGATCTTGATCATTCTGCTGTCGACCATGCGGTCGATATGCTGGTTTCATTGCTTGCGTCTCATGTTGCACCAATCTCCGCCGCGTGTTTCACGATGCTGGCCCTAGCCCGGACAAAGGAGGAAGGTTCTAGGGCGAGGCTAGCAACTTGACTTAGCAACTTAGAAAATGCTGAAAAAAACAGTGAAGGGCCTCGGAGAAGGACAGCTCCAACGGCGACGTCATTGGCAAAGAACAACGAACGAAGAACAATATAACGTAAACATATTCCCAAAATCGAAACATGCCAGAATATCTTGAAATATTCCTTATTTGTTAGTGGCAAGATTTGTGTACCTTCTTGAGATTTCCATTGGTCAATGGACACCGAATGGATAAAAGTTGGAAGGGAATATAATCTAGTCATGCGTAATAAGCCCAAACATTCCGTTAAAATGTCCTTTAAAGGAACATTTTAAGAAGAATGGTTTAAAAGGCTCAATATTGTTGATTGTGTAAAGATATACAAAATCCTCTTGATTACTTTCATCCTACTCAATTATACTCAGTCTTCTGTTTTGATGTTCCTTTTTCCATAATTGAATAAATGTGCATACTAACACTATCCTATTTTATTATGTTGAATCCTAAAAGATATTTTCATGATTTATTCTTTTTGATGTTATTATATTTCTTTCTGTTTTATTTTCAACTATACGTGTCAGATTTGTTGTAGGACTTAAACAAGGTCCTGACATGACATGTCTGATATTGGATTTCGAAGAACCACTTTTTGTAGATATGTTTAAGCTCAATAAGTTTTACTTGAATTGCATATGTATATGTATGTATGACTAAATTTAAAATGTCTTACGAAAAATATCCTTCCTTGACTATTAAGGCTACATTTGACGAACGATTTAACCAAAGCCCTGAGGTGATATATTTGAGTCTGATATGTTCTTTAATTTAATATGATCCCCTTTCAGTTCACTACATACTGAATTAATAACTTTCAAAAATGTACCTTTTATTGTTATTTGTCATAAGACTTAAGCAAGGTGACGTATCAGTGTTCTCTGAAGTTTTCCTTTGATACCAAAACGAGCAAAATGCGCGAGGGACTGAAATTTGATCAAGCGTGATTTACATTAAAAAAATTGCTTATATAAAGTGTAAATAACAAAATAAAAATTAACTCTCGTAAATTAAATTAAAGTAATGTTAAAGTAAAGTATATATCCATGATGACTGTTCTTTTTGTTTTCTCCCGTTTTCATCTTGTTTTAGTTGCTATCTGCTGCAAAGTTCTTTACATATTTGTCTATTTTTAGCCATTTTCTTTGCCTCTGTAATTTCTAATCCATGTTTCGCCAGGATATCTGTAATTAAGGTGTCCCACTCTTTTCGCGGA
>WSZQ02084269.1:0-10303 GCA_019419845.2 Weissflogia rhopalogaster
AAAAAAAACTATAAAGACAACAATTAAAAGTAAATTATACGAAACAAAATAATGTAAGCTCCAAAATGAAGAAGAAAAAAAAACAATGAAACCCTAGAAAACTCCATCTAATTAACCAAAGAATAGCAGAGGAAATAGGCATTTAATGTACTTTTTACGATCTGCCTCCGTGCCTCCCACGACCGTCATTCCACACTTTCGATTGCATTTGCAATGGAATTGAAGATGATACGCAAAGAGACGAAGTACCACACCACACACTTGCGAACGAAAGTGCGAGTGCTTTGCGAAAACGAAAGGGAAATGTGTCTAACGTGCCGCGAAGAGAACAGCGCGCATATTCGCCAACACACTATGCGACTGCAAAGACATACGACACAAGCAACAACAACGTGCTGTTGTGTTGTGAGCAAGTAAACTAGACAACAAAAAAAAACGCTCTCACCAAATTCGCGTAATCAAATAAGTGGTGTAAATTTCGTGTGCCATAGCATCGTCGATCGAAAACCGAGTTAACTACTGCTGCGAGTCAGTGAGCCGTGGTGAGCAGCGGTGAAGCCACAATTGTGCGACTTTTTGGCAAGACTTTGCAACTCGTCGTCAAAGAAACAAGTGGCAACAAAGTCGTCTGTGTAGTGTTTGTGTGTATCGAGTTGGAAAGGTTGGCAGTTTCGGCAAGTGATTTTCCTTGCCACAGTGGCATCGACTGGCGACGCGTGCAAATCATTCTCGATTTGAATTTGATTTTTCAAAAATAAATAAGAAAAAAATGCGTTGATTTGCGGGAGTAATTAGCATGCAATCGATCATTGGCGAATCGATATTCTACAAACCTGTGCGATCGAGGCTGAAAATGCTGTGCTACTACGCTAGATGATTAACAGTATTGTGATTTTTTTTAAATTTTCGGATTTACTTTTTAAGTGCAATTTAAGTTGTGTGGTGCTGTTTTAAAAGTTATTTTTGTGTAAAATTTGGAGGATTTATTTAAAATGTTTCGTTTCCCAATGTTGTTGTGTGTTTTAATATGTGTGACCAAAATTAGCCAGGATTTTGTCTTTTTAGAAATTGGTAAGTTTTTTTTGTTAAATTAATCTATTATTAATAAATCTATACAAAGGCAAAATTTATAAAAAGTATATTTCTTAAAATTGTATATAGATACCATAATATATTAGCTAACTTGAGATTTTGTTTTAATGTTTGATGCAAAATGTCAACACTTTTATTCTCTTTTCTGTACGAATCAGACCACAATTTGTAGAATTATGAATTTGTTTATAAATGTTAAAATGTACACGTGGCTTTAAGACTTGTTCACGTCTTGATTTTATTTTACATTATTATTATTGGCGCCACCGGCGCTATGTGAAGTTGGCAGCGCTGCTTCTAAAGCCGCAAATGCACCAGGGCGACTACCTCCTCCCGCATAAACATGCGGCTGTATCCCGAAAGTCCGAAACTGACATATCCTCTTGACTTTTCAAGTACGCTTGACCGCACCTTCATTGTTAAGTTAATCGTTCACAACACCGAAAAGATAATATACGCACTGGGTGTTGCAAATCAGGATTTTCTACCTAGCCGAGAGAGCGACTATGCATCGCGCTCTCCTTAAAATAGAAATATTTAGAAACTTATTGTTAAATTTAATCTGATTCAAATAGTATAATAAAAATTAGATGTATGAATAATGTTTACATAACCCAATGATTAAAACTACAATTTAATAAATTTCTCCATAAATTTCACCTTCTAATAACAACCGAAACATTAAAATTGCATAAATTTGAAGTGAATTTTAAAGTGAAAAGCATGAATAAATAATTTTATAAATAACATTATGTATGAATTAATAGTAGTCTCGTGTAGAAATGCACTATAGACGCAAAGGAAACATTTTTCTGTCTGAATGAACAATTAATTAGTGTTTATTGTTGCTGCCGTGACTGCTATACTGACAATTGAACCAAGTATTTATTGGTGTAATCATTACGAAGCATTTAGTTGGTGGTTCGTTATAGATGGCGTTATTCTGCGAAAGATACAAGTGGTGTGAAAAAAATGGTTAGTATTGTAAACAAAAGACTGTCACATAGGCAAAGTGAAGTAAAGTGAACTGAAGGAATGTATTTTATGAGTTTTTTCGCGGTTGATGACTACGACTAACGCGTAATTAACATTTTGCAGTCGGGTAATTAACGGAGCGCACGCAAGTTGGACAGAAATTAAAGAAATAGTTCTACTATTACTTTTCTTTTGCGTAATTAGTAAGTATTTGTATAAACGCCATTTTTAAGGATTGAAAACTTTTTAAAAGGTTTAATAAAGTGTTGTTAATGATGTTAAAAGTGTAACGAAAAACAGGTTAAATTTGAATGGAACCGATTTTGTCAAAAATTTTAATTCTACTTGAATGTTATTACTTTTTTTGTGAAATTAGTAACTATTTGTATAAACACCATTTTTAAGGATGGAAAACTTTTAAAAAGGTTTAATAAAGTGTTGTTAATGATGTTAGAAATGTAACGAAAAACAAGTTAAATTTGAATCGAACTGATTTTGTCAAAAATTTTAATTCTACTTGAATATTATTATTTTTTTTTTGTGAAATTAGTAACTATTTGTATAAACACCATTTTTAAGGATGGAAGATTTTTAAAAAGGTTTAATAAAGTGTTGTTAATGATGTTAGAAATGTAACGAATAACAAGTTAAATTTGAATTGAACCGATTTAATCTAAAATTTTAATTCTGCTTGTGTCGCGTGAACGGAGACGCAATAATGTAAGTTGAATTAGTTTTGTATTGCGACGAAATCATTTATGAGTATGTGCACGCCTGGCCTATGTTGAGAACAATAAAGTGCTTGATAGATAATTATGCATCACGGGCAGGATGTTTAGGTTAAGATTAAGTGAGGCGGCTGGAATTTTCTTGTCGCTAACGAAGATTGTTTTTAAGAGAAAAATTAGTACGTTATTGGACTTGGCTGTGATTACTTCTGCTCTCCATCTTTCTCCACACAATTTCAGAAACGGGTAGTTTCGCGTTCCTGCTGAAAATGAAAGGCTCCAACATCTCGTCCGCCTGGGATTGATGTCGCGTGCCACACGGTCACGCGACAACTTTAATGTTAACCGCAATGTAAAGCAGTTTTATCTTGAAAGGACTGAAATATTTTGGCGCCATGTAAAAGTAAAGCTATTGGAGGACATTTTGATGTTTGTTTTGTCTTCATGGCTTCATATTTAGTATGAATTATCTTGAGCAAAAGTACTCCTCGAAGTTTGGGAAAGGAACGCGCACTTGGAGCGAGCGGACCTCGCGAATAATTTTGTCACACGTTTGGCCACTGTGCGGCGTATAGCTTAGAAACTAATAAACCGAAGTCTACTGTTCTGTGTATTCCGCGTAATCGGGACACATCGCGACCGGTACGTTTTGTCCCGATTCAACGGAATATTGACCCGAATTAGCAAAATTGCATTACTTTGATTTTGTTGATTTCGTTCAGCTGTTTATTAGGGACAAATCTTAAATGACCCCAATATACGGTTATCCTGATTATCAAGTGTCACAATTAAACGGAGCTTTCTATATTTCAATATTGAGTAATAGCTCTAGTAAAACATCAATAAACCGACTTCTGCTATCTTGGTTGTCTTCTGTGACATTTGCACTGATCATCACTAATCTAATATCTGCTATATTTACTGAATCAATGAACGATGGATGAATAATCACACATTTCATGAATTTACACGCGTCGAAAATTCCTGGGAGAGCAAACGTAATTGAGTAATAACGCCGTATAGCAGGTTGTACTCAACAGGTGAAAAGTATCAACGATTACTCCATACACACAGAAGTCGCACGTATGACGTTAATTAACAATGCGTAACTCTGTAGGCCGTTTTAATAACATGCAAATGAAGCTAACATATTGATGTTGATGCTTTATGTTATCTTATGATTTATGAATTACACTTGCTGGCTTAATATTTTTCCTAATTAAAAATGTTATTAGAAATTCGAATAAATCTACGACAAATCTCAATCGAAAATCTTTAAATTTATAAACTTACCCTCAGTCTAACCTAAAAGCAATATCCCCCTGCTTCAATCAGTATTTCTTCTCAAGTATCAATAACAATGGCAGCCTGCTAATCTTCCGCGCCAATCTCGTCAACTCCTTTGATTCCTTTAATAACATGGAAAAGCCGGAATTGTGGGTGGACGGATTAATTCGAGCGTGTCATAATGTGTTCATAAACAATTAATTAACGTCGAAAAGACGATAGAGAAGTGTGGGGTTATTCGAGCGTGTTTAACGCCGAATTTGTATGGAAAACTCATAAAAGATGGGAAGGAAACTACAAGTAAACCCGACAACTCATCGGAGGAGAAATAGGTCGAACCATAGACTAACCATATTTAGACCTCCCACTCTAACGGGTTTGTTTGGTTCCAAATTCACAAGCGCAACTACCCAATCGGCTGTTGCCTGAATTACTTCGCCACACAATTTTTCCAAATATGATAAATTACACTTAATATTAATTGAGCAGAACTAATAATAACCTCAGTAATCGGTGAATAAAACAAAATATTATATTTCATATAAATTGGATCTTTCACACTTTTCAACCTTTCATGACTCCCTTTCATAGATCTATTCACATTTGCGCAATAATTCTGTCGGATGATACACGGTGGAAACTTATACCGTTTTTATAAGTTTTTTTTGCAATGCCAAACAGCAGACTTGAGCCCCATTTTTATAAAGCAATGCAAGAGAACGTGATAAAAAGGAAGGTACAATGGTCGCAGAACGCGCAAATCGCTAGTGATAAAATGGCGACATGCAATTAAGTTCTGCACGCTTGTAAAGATTTTTCGAGGTTACCTTGTTTACCAATGTTCGGTCAAAATCGGGTACACTCGTAAATACATTTTAAAATACCACTAGTGCCATGCAACGTGTGTTACTTCAACCACTGGTGTTGCCAAAGCGTCAACTCCCCCACCACCAAAAGTTGGACTACCCTGGGTCGAACCCTGCGCGTTCCACGTTTTTATAGTGGCGCAACCCGCAACAGTTTAATACTCATTCTCATTCTTCGATGGTTGCTGAGCGCGCTCGGCTCGCCCCCAGAACAGCTTGAGCGATGCGCGCAGGGCTACCAACATATATTTAGTATAACAATAATCTCTCTGCAGGCGCTGTCAAAATTGAACTAAATTAAAATTACAAATATGTTGGTAGTAGTGGTAGTGTTTCAGTACATTTGTGGCGGTCTAGACCACACATTAACATGTATTAGATATTGTATTTCTTCAAGGTTTTTTTCCACTGCCTATTCACTCAATTTCAACTCTGCAAATCTTTCAAACCTACACATCTGTTTCCAACCTTTGCATGCATTCCAAGCGCAGGTATATATCTTCTCTTCGACCCTTGCGCTCTTTCTCTATCTTACTTATACTATCGCTCTTTCTTTAATGCACCCTTGAGGTCTTTATATTTCTTTACCTCGAGGAGTTAGTTTTCTGCTACCGCACGCGCAACATCTCTGTTCCCTTCGTCTGTCCATTGTTAACTATTTCTACTTGTGTGATAAATAAACTATTCTTCACTGGGTAGATAATATCCTGATGAAAATACTAAAACAAAAAACAATCAACTCATTTTTCCCGGTCATACAAGAAGAAATGTCTAAAATATACATAAAAGTGTCATTTTTCGGTCGTTTAACGTACAAAATTAGTCATAAATTCAAAAAACTAAACAAATCTAAAAGAAAAAAACTAAACTAAATATTACAAAAATGAGATCACATAATGTATTATTCTTTCTCAGCTGCGGTTTATAATCCAAACACACTCAGATCTTTCACTAACAACAAATTAAAACTACCCACCGATCGTTTTCTCAATTCCGGAGCGTAGCAAGTCAATTACGGTGATTGTGATAATTTATATATAAGTCAAACGACCCGCGATTTAAACACACGGTTCCGAGAACATTTACGGTTAACCAACAACGCAGGGAATCCCCAATGTCCCTCGCTCGCAGCCTACCTAATAACAACCAATCACACATGCACAATCCAAAACCATAAAAATCCTACATCTGGCCCGCAAAGACCGCAAACTCAACGCATCGGAAGCAATTTATATTGGACGGGCAATAAATGAGAATGCAGACACGGTCCTTAAGGATAAACTAGACTTGTTTCTATCTTCACCCCTCATCCGCAATATTGTACCTATCTAAGAAAATATTTTTGTACAAATGCGTGATTTAAGTTTGTAACAGGCCAGTACTTGACGATGCCTCGCGGCGAAATGCGCATTGTACTAAATAAATAGAGGGCACAAGGGATGGATGGGGCCCGAGTACACCCGGTGTGTGTTATGTGGGAAAGGCTTGGACACCTGGGAACACCTGGCAGGGGAATGTGTTGAGGTTATGGTGGAATGGTCTTTGAAGGAGGGTAGGGAGGAAAACGAGTGGAGGTGAGGTTGGAATAGACAGGGAAGGGGTTGGTAAATGTTAGAAGGAGGAGGAGAGCGGTGTGAAAAGTGACTGGTTGATATTGTTTTTTTTTGTTATTATTTGAATGTATATTTGTGATATTATTGTTATTATATTTATTTCTTATTGTTATTTCTTGTTGTGGGATTGTAAGGGCACGAGTATGCCAATAAAGGTTATATATATATATATACCAAATAAACAAAATTGTAAAACATCGATAAAGTGTTTATCTTTAGTGTTAATTGTTACGATATACCTCGACATCAAAAAAGAAATTCAACGAATTGAAAATGTTTCCATATCCTCTGGTAATGAAAAGTGTCCAAGTCGGAAATGCGCCTCTTTTGTTGCCGAAATAAACAAAAATGTCATATTACCTACGTCTTGTCATTCCTAATGAGCTTGTAATACGAGTTACATACATTCTTCACAATGTATACATATACAATTGCACCTACCAAAATCATTCAATTAACCAACCTGTAATGTCACATACACGACATTTCAAAAAAAAGATCACATAATGTATTATTCTTTATAATATCAGTCTAAGGCAAATGATTATAAATCTTTTCATAATACATATTGTTGCAGGAAAGCGAAAAAAAAAGCGAAAGGAAAAGCTTAGAAAGTGCAACATTTTAAATGTTTCATGCTCACCGTGCATTATTAGTTATGTTTATGTGAAGGTTATTAGCTTAACTCAATTAAAGCGCTTATACCTGAAGTTATAAACATACGTAACGGTCAATAAACGTGCAACGAAAGAAATTTATTGGTATCGATAGAATTAAAATGGAGTTGTAAATATTTTAATGATAAAAATGCGACTTTTTTAGGCATTTATATGGTATAGCTATAGGTGAAATTTTGTTTGGAAATTATTGGCAGTGTGTGAAAGCTTGTAATGAATTTTTATGATGCTGGTGCCACTAAATTGTCTACTATGTGTCTGATAAGATAATAAAAGTGAACTTTAGTTATTTTATTAAGGGAAGAACATTATTTAACGGGTCAAAATTACAGGGATTTTTATATCTAATGCAATTTGCAAAGTAAAAATATCGATTTTATTGGAAATAGTCCAAATCAATAGATTAACTATTCAAGAATATTCTCTCAAAATTTCAAATCGATTGTTGTAATATTTACGAAGTTATAGCACCATAATGTTCATAAAAATATAAAGTTGTTTGTTTTTCTCCTCGCCTCCTTTTTCGATTTTGCGTACACGATTGTGAAAATTTTACTGAACTTATTTTGAAGAATTATGGCTCGTTTTATAGATAATTAAATTCTCTAGAATATGACGTCAATTGTTTTTTGATAAACTATATATTTATATATATTTCTTATATTTTTAGTCGAAATTTATGCGGAAAATTGCATTTTAAATATATAGCTATATAAAAACATTAAATTTTATTTTTTTTCTGGGAAATACTCGACGTCATATTCAAGAAAATTTCATAAGCTTTATAAAAACGTTTTGGTTTTTCGCTTGCTATCAAAATTAAGGAGGCTAGAGCAGCTGAACAAGGCAAAAGTGAAGGCGATCAAAACATTTTAAAGGATTTTTAATGAGAAAAAATTACGCTTCGTTTATGAATTATGTAACAGATTGTCATCAAAATTCAAAGCGTTTTGAATTATACTATACTTAGAAAAAAAAAAAAAACAAAAAAAAAAACGTGAAAATCTATTTTTCGACTTAATAAAAGGAAGTTCCCCCAAAACATAAAATAAAGCAGAAGAAAATTAAAATTGACTTAAGTTAATTTAAGTGTAATTGTAATTAATACAATGTTGTTTGAAGGATAAATAGTCAAGTATTTTCTATTTATGGCAAGGTTATTTAATTTATTTCAGTATTTATTGTTGTTTTCTTGTATCGAGCTGAAATTAGTATTCTTAGCTTTATATTTTTCTAAATTTGGATTCTCTTTGCTATGTTTCACGAATGTCAATATTGGTAATAAAAATAAATACGTGCATTGTTTGTGTTATTGTTATTTAGTCTCAATGAACAAATATATAATACTTCTCTATTTATTAATATTGTATTCCTTATCGACCTTTTCGGTCTTTCTCATATGTTACAGATGTGTTATTGTGATTCGTTTTTACATTTTGTTATTGTTATTGTTGTTGTTGTTGTGATTGTTGTCCTTGTTTACCGCTCAATCAGGACAAAACGTACTTGTCCCTATGTGTTCCGATTAAGCAGAATCGAAAAAAAACTAACACATTAACAAATATTATGCGAAACCAAACAAAAATTAAAATAACATTGAACTATGTGTACGTTACCTTCATGTCTACCTTGCTAAATTAGCATAGTTATCATTATTACAACTTTTATCACTTAATTTTGCAGAAGAAAGACGCTAACTTGAAGCAACTTGGAATCTGCTGTGGCTGTTGCAATCTTTTTCGCACGGCAACGAGCGTAATACGCATGTGATTACCTGTTGCTACGTTTACTATTAAACTCATAAATTATCCACGTCTCCCTCGCTTCCTACATTGAAACACGAAAAAACGGAGAAGAAAATATTAGAGAGAGAAAAAAATGTGAATTGCGCATGAGATCTGTGCAGAAATTGCCATTTATGTGCTGTTTAAACTCGGCACGCAACCACGTCTCACTTTATCTGCATAATTTCATATAAATTTCCAATATTTTCTTATTATTTTCCTACTTCTTCGCCATATCTCCTCTTATGGTGAAAGAAAATTCATTTTTACAATACTGTAATAGAAAGGATAGAAAGTTTTACAATCGTTCAATTTTTGATGAAAATTTTCTAGATATATCTAGTCTTAAAATGCAATTTTGGACGAATTAATTTTTGACTAGCTCCGATCGGGATGAAACTAACAGAATATTATCTCAGATGGTTTCTGTGTGTTCTCTCAAAATATGGGCTCTATAGCTGATAGAGTTTCCGGGATATTTTGATTTTAAAATTTTTTAAATTTTTTTAGAGGTTACCCCTTGACGAAATTTCTATATATTTATTCTCAGATCGATCTGAAACTATGCTATATTATAGAGCGGAACTCGCTGATTTAGAAAATGTCATAATATATGGGTGTCGGT
Source organism: Weissflogia rhopalogaster (assembly GCA_019419845.2). NCBI lineage: Eukaryota > Metazoa > Arthropoda > Insecta > Coleoptera > Staphylinidae > Weissflogia > Weissflogia rhopalogaster. Next base: position 9,648 of record WSZQ02084269.1, read on the forward strand.
TTTGTCGTTCTCGAGATATTTTGAAAAATATCCAGTTTCCAAATGCATTTTTCGACCAATTTTTGACTAACCCCGATCGGGATGATACGGGCAGAGTATTATCGCAGATGGTTTCTACATGTCCTCTCAAAATATGTGCTCTATAGCTGATATAGTTTCCGAGATATTTTGATTTTAAGATTATGAAAATGTTTAGGGGTTACCCTTGACGAAATTTTACTATATGGTCATAATTTTCTATCTATTTAGTTTCAGATAAAGCACGAATCATATAAATCATATAGAGCGGAACGAGCTGATTCAGAAAATCAGTCATAATTTATGGAGGTCGATTTTGTCGTTGTCGTAATATGATGAAAAATATCTACTGTCAAAATGCATTTTTGTCCCAATTTTCCTACTTCTACTACTTCTTCGACATATCTCCTCTTATGGTGAAAGAAAATTCATTTTTACAATATTGTAATAGAAAGGATAGAAAGTTTTAAAATCGTGGTGAATCTCGTTCAATTTTTGATGAAAATTTGCAAGAAATTAATAATACATGTATCGGGTGAGTTTTTTAACGTGAAAACTTTATATTTGTTGGACGTATGACTGCTTAACTCAGCTCGCTATTATTTTCTTTTAATAAAAAATGTGAGGGGGGGCTCCAT
>WSZQ02084280.1:0-16023 GCA_019419845.2 Weissflogia rhopalogaster
GAAATCGCAAGTTATTTACCGAACCGTTGAAGCTATCGATTTCTCGATGCGTTTAAACGACTTATTTCGCGAATTTATAATTGAAAACATTGGTTTCCATATAATTTAAGAGACATTTTTTTACATTTTATTACTATTAAATATTTAGTAATGACATATTTACTCACCATTTTACGTTTCCGAATTATGCATGTCTCAATTACACTCACTACTAATGTATCACTGTGTCTCTATCACAATCATTCGGAGGAATTATAAGAAGCACAAAATACTTACGAAAAAAATGATTTTAAAAAATAGAGTCACTAAAATGCACGTTTTACATATTTATGAATATTGTTTAAAATTAGTAATAAAAATGTCAGAAACCTGAAATAATTGTAAATTTTAATTATTATCCATTTCAACATACCGTTTTATGGCAATTATGATAATTTCAAACAGTCTGTAGCAAATCGGTCAAAGATCGTTCGTCTATGCCTTAAAGATCAGAGTGAAAGATGGACGGATCATCAAAAGATATTTTAGTCACGCTGCACTAAAGTCATATCCATGTCCGTCATCCACATTCCAGGCTGTTGCATGTCTTCCGAACACCATTAATAATTTCAAGTATAATTGTCCGTCTCTTTAACGTCGTGCATATCCAACCGGAGTTCGGCTATTAAGAAGAAGCCTCGACAGCGGGGACAAAAATTGACAGGGGAAACCAGAAAAAAACGTAGAAGAACCTAATTAGCATCACAAGTATGTTCAGAGTCGAAATGGCGATCCCTCCCATTTTGGAGATATTATGATTAATAGTTATGATAACTTCAAAACACGTCTCTTGAATTGCTCCTTCTGTTCCCGCTCTTTTTGAGGGGTCAGGATTTGCGAGGCAGCGGGAACGCGCGAATTTCTATAGGTTCGTCAATGTCATTGCTGTTGGAGAAAGAGTCTGTAGAGCTTGCTTTTGGATTATCTGATACTGGGATTGATGGAGTTGGGTGTATTTGATCGTATGATATACATGAGTTGCTGCTTTCTTCAGAGTGTAACAGCTGGAAGTTTTCAGGGATCGCTGAGAGTTTGGGCAGTTCACCCCGCTCTAAGCAGCGTTGGCGCAGTTTATCTTCGTCGTAGGGAGGTGGTTCATAGTTTGGATCAGTGACGCAGGGACCTGTGTCGAGTTGGTAGTTGCCAATGTTGAATCTAGCTGCTCGTTGGGTACAGTAATAGCCGGGGAGTTTATTGTAACGGATGCGCAACTCGCGCACTTCGAATGGTTGTAATTGGTTGAAGATTAGTTGTTTATAGTTGTTGTGATGTTGTCCTACTTGGAGGCCTTCTTGGGTTTGAAATATTCGAAAATCGATGTTTTCTGGCTCGTATATCTCGGCACGCATTTGTCGTTCTAGGACCTATGGATTGAAAGAAGCAGGGATTACAAATGCATTTTTGAGGTTATCTCTGATCTCGGGAACTGAGAGTGAGGTAGAAGGAAGTCGAGTAGGGTAGCATTTCTTAAAGTATCCATCTATAAAGTATCTGATCACTTAGAAAGTTCCAGAGGAGCAATTTTTAATGGGAAAGGATTCCTAAAGAAGTTTGACTGTTGTATCTTCAGAGGTATTTAAAGAGTTGGTAAGTTCCATGAAAGTAAATTCTGATGAAAATGGATTCCCATGGAAGACTTTGATTATTCCTTGTGCCTTCAGAGGAACCTGATGACTTAGGGAGTTTCATATGACCAAATACCGATGGGAAGGATTCCCATTGAAGTTTGTTTCTTTACTTTTGGAAATACCTGATAAGTTCGAAAGTTATATAAGATGAAATTATTATGGATACTTTCAGATTCCTAATGAAATTTCCTAGGAGAAAAGACTGGTGGAAAGAATGTCAAAAGAAGTTTGACTGTTTCTTGCACTGTCTGAGATACCTGCTGTATTAGGATTTTTCGTAAAATGACATTCTGATGGGAAAGAATTCTCATTGAGCTTTAACTATTTCTTGTAACTGCACAGGTACCAGATGAATCAAGTTTCATAACAGGAAATTGGGGTGTTGGAAGTTTGACTATTTTCTGTATCTTCACAGACATCGTGATGGAAAGTTTCTGCAATGTTCTGTCTGTTCTGTCAGAGAGTTCTGCTGAGTTAGGAAATTGTACTAGAACAAATTCGGTAGAGATTCCCATGGAGTATTGACTGTTTCTTACAGCTTCAGGGGTACTTGATTCCCCTGATATCCCAACACTGGTAGTTCCGGGGGAAGTTGAAGCAATGTTATCAAGTTGTGGATAAGTTAAGTTTTATAAGAGCGAATCAGGAAGTTTCATAAGAGAAAACTCTGATAGGAAGGATAGGAACTCTGATAGAAGTGTGACACTTTATTAAACATTTAGATGTACCTGCTGAGTTAGGATATATCTTACGAACAAATTCTGAGGGAATTCGCATGGAATGTTGACTGTTTCATATTCCTTGACAGGTATCTGATAAGGTAATAAGATTCACAAGAGTTACTTTTGATAGGAAATTCCCATGGCAGCGTAAGCATGAGTTAACTGATGACGTTAAGTTAAGAAGTTTCATAAGAAAAATTGTACACTCAGATGTACCTAATAGTTGCTAAGTTCCATAAAACAAATTCTGGGACAATACCCATGGAAGTTTAACTGTTTCTTGTACCTTGAAAGGTACCTGATGAGTTAGGATGTTGCATGGAAGGACATTCTGATTGGGGAAAATTCCCGTTGAGATTTAACTTTTTTGTTCTAACTTTACAGGTACCTGATGAATCAGGAAGTAAGTTTGGATGGAGAAGATTCTCAGAGAAGTTTGATTGTTTGTTGCACCTTCAACGGTACCAGCTGAGTTAGGTTTGAGTGAGTTTTGTAAGAACAAATTCTGATCGGATTACCATGGAATTTTGTCTGTATTTTCATATACCTTCATATAAGGTATTTTCATATTCCTTCGGAGGTATCTGATGGGAACGTAGCTGCAATACCAGTGGGGTCATTCCATTCCGCTCTCTGCTCTGTAAATCCAGAGCAAATTGCTCAGAGTCCACAGAAGCAGCAGCTGTGAATGCATCTGACCCGCCAGCTGACATCAGCATAAAAGCTCATAGCCTAGCATAAAATCTAAATAGAAGACAAATAAATGGAAATTCCATAGATGTAATGTTGTAATGAAACAATCGATGGAAGTTTAGTTCACTGGACCAGAAAATGTATTCCGGACATAAGACGGTAGATGCGTCACACTCACGGAGAGTGCAGTTTCTGGCTGACTCAGTTCCTAACAGGTCACGGCTACTTCCACCAATACTTATGCAGAATTAGGAGGAAAGTGCAAGTACTGTAATGATATTGGGGATATTGTCCGGCGGAACATACCATGACATGATGCGAAGCCTGGATTGAGGAAAGGCACAGAATAACGGAAACGACCAATGCGACCCGAGGCGTCAGTGCAGACCTTCGTTAGAGTAATGCTCTCCAAAAACTTGGAAATCCAACTGGACTCAGCTAGAGGTAGGCGCTTCCGTCTTTTCCTTTATCCGTTGAGTTTGCAAGGCACTTATGCTAATTATGAAGAGAGGGGTTGATTGGATTTACAAGATGTAGCTATTTATCCTGCATGCAAGAATAAAACCTGCTCTTTCAACCTAAGAACTCAGATAAACATCTCACCACAATTTACAGGAAGAACAATTCTGCTCACAACCAAAACCCTCAACAAGAAAGTCTAATTATAAGAACACTATCAGTAAAAAGAACAACTTACTTCTCTTGAAATTGGCCCAATCTCATTTCCAAAAATATAGAACAATCTAATCCAACAAAACTTCTTGATACTAAGAATAATCTCAGATAAAACTACGTCCTTTATTCTGTTCTTACTCAAATCCAACAAACGTAGTTTTGAATAAGGAAGACCATAACTCAGGGCGCTAAAATAGCATGTCAATAATTAAAACCTATTTATCTATTTATACCTATTTATTCTACCTTCCGCCAATGTTCCCGATACCATTTCCAGCCAAATTGATACCCAATAATTCCGGCGATGTCTTAAACCACTCCGCAAGTTTCTCCGCCCCGAAACATGCAATATTATTGAATCCCAGATCCAAGAATTGTAGAGACTTGTTGCGAACCAGACCTTTGACCATAATTTCAACTGCATGACCATCGAGCGCACATTTTTGTAGATGGATTTCTGTAAGTGTCTTATTCGCCTAATAACATGGAACAACCCAAAATAGGTATAAGAAACTTTTAAAGAAAATTCTAAGATGTTTACAATAAAGAACATGTTGAGCGAGATTGCTAGCACTTCTGGCTGAGGGAAGCTCACTGTAGATACGGGAATAACATCAGATATATCCAAACTCTTCAATGACTCGTTCTTGCTCGTTTTGAAAGCATCCAGGATCACCGGGAAACTTGCAGATGTTTGATGTGTGCTACCAATGTCCAGTATTTCCAAAGTTTCTGTCTGCTTTAGTAATGCAGCAATTGTCTCACCACACTGAAATATCACATGATTTGGTATTGTTAAGCCAGTTACTCAGTAAACAACATGTCTTACATTACTACCAATAGGATTGCCAGTCATTCGCAGAATTTTCAATTTACATTTGCTGGCAAATTCGCCAATTGCATGGAAACCACCTGGAGAACATTCTATATCACATCCGATAAGTATTAAACTTTCTAAAATTCGTCCTCGCAAGCCCTTACATAGTTGATATGCCCCTGTATTGTCGATTCGATTATAGGACAAATCAATCTTCACTAAAGTCGGATATTTTTTAATCAAATTTATGATTAAAGGTATTTCAGCTAGACCTAAACGCCTTCTATTCAAGGAAATACAATTTGTGAGAGGAGGGAGGAAGTGGAACATAACATTTTGAAGGTACCCTATGCGATGTTGGAGTTCATTTCCTTTTAGACGTAGATTCCTGGTACCATCGCTATTTTTTTCGATGAACAGTGAGAGGAAATCTTCGCTGAATTGGTGCACTTTTGTACGTTCCCGATCAGTTGGATCACAGGGACCGGACTTCTTTCGAAAAATGCTTAAATTCATAATGATTCAATAAGAAATTGATGAATAACAAGGAAAAACACCAAACATAAATGTATTTTATGACATAAATGACTGAAATGTATTTATTTGGACAGTAAATATTGTTGTTGTCTAGTAACATAACCACGTAAGTATATGGTGCGGAACTTTTTTATACTCCTCCAGAGTTGCTGACAGGTACCTGATGAGTTATGATGTTACCTAAAAAGACATTCTGCTTAGAGAGGCTTGCCATTGAGGTTTAACTATTTCTTGTAATTGGACAGGTACCTGATGAATCGGGAAGTTTCATAAGAGGAAATTCTGATGGGAAAGATTCTCATAGAAGTTTGTCTGTTTCTGCACCTTCACCGGTATCTTCTGAGTTAGGAACTTTCATATAAACAAATTCTGATAATAGTCGAACACCCGTGCGATGTAAACTTGAATTGGATGTCTCAACTTGGAAGTAGAGATAACTAGCAATCGGAACTTAAAGCTCTATTTTACTTTTTAGCGCTGTCTGGCAAATTGGGTTGAACTAAACAATTTTGTTTCAAGGTCACTCATACAACATGTGTTTCTCTATCTTATATTTTCTCTGATTAAAATGTATTTATTCGAAAGAGTTATATAGTGCGGAGCTCTTTTGTACACCTCCAGAGTAGTCCATGGAGGGGTTGCACGTAGCACAGTGGACCGCATAAATATTTCTAATTGAGCCTCCATCAAGGAGGAACCTTCTTGGTGAACAAATGTTATAAAATTTGCTACATCAATCATAGTCATAGCACAATAAATAAACTCTGAAAACTTCAAAGTTTTAGATTAAATTTATGGGGATAGACCGATGAGCATCGAGAAAAATTACCTGGGAACGAGTGCATTTCAGTGTTTCTCACCACGCTCTAGGTTCCAAAATCAGCCCGGTTCCTGAGTTTGTATGTAGTGCTAAGTCGCTACGAGATTTTGCTTTAGGCGAACTTTCCCACCTCGAGCAATTCAACCAGATGGCTCACGTGAGAAGTAACTACTTCTACAGATAACTTTTATTGTTTCTCGATTGTACAGCGATTCACATTTTCCGAACACATTAGCTTTCACCTAGCCGGATCGGGTATCACCGGATGTGGATTAGCATATGTGTGTTTTTACGCAAATGAGTTGTAGGCCCATCACCCAATTCTCCTCCTTATTTAGGATTTGGGAAAGTGAGGGGTACGAGATATTATGTATAGCGATACCGAGAATTGAACCTGGGACCTTTGCGTTACAACGCCTGCACGAAAAAATTAACCTTAGTAAACTTTGACTGGTATTTTGAAGGCGTACATATACGTCATTTTCATCTACGCTCTTTTTAATTGGACGAGTGTATATTTAAAGTAAGAAACACTATATTTCCGATTACATATATTTTTATTTATATATTATTGTTAGGCGACACAACAACGGAATTAGAGTGTTCTACGAACATTATTGTAGTGTCTTCTAAATATAATCAGATGATGATGACTTTGATTTAACACTGGTCGATTTCTGGACTGAAAGCTTGCTATCAAATTTAAGACCCATACGTTGAGCAATCATTTGTAATGTGCTATGAGGAAACATCGTCTCTGAGAGATCAACTGATCTCGCCTTTTTCATTTCAATCATTGATACTTTAGATTCAAATTTGGAGAAACTCGTATGAGCGGCATTTAATAGAGTATTGCTTACTGCTGAAGTAAACTCGATATCGTGGGAGATAGAAGAACGCGCTTCAGTAGACTCCTCGGATTTCAAGCACGAGTCACTATCCTTCTCTTTAATCGGAGCTATCTGTATTTCCGACGTCTCCCTGGATCCCGGGACTAGGCGTCCTCTCTCTGCACATATACGTTCCAGCTTTTCCTGATCAAATGGAGGTGGTTCATAAAATGGATCTTGGTCACATGGACTTTTATCTAATTTGAAATTATCAAAATCACGTTTGACCCGTTGCCTGCAGTAGTAACCGGGAAGTTGATTGAATTTAATTCGTAGCTCATTCACTTCAAAGGGCTTTAGCAGATTGTATATTTCTTCTCTGTAGTTGTTTCTAGTATATTCTGCTACGTTCAGACCCTCTCTGGTGTAGAAGAGTTTGAAGTCGATGTTTTCTAGGTCGTAGACACCGGCCATTATTTGTCTTTCCAGGACCTTTGTAAAAATGGATTAGTATTGTTTATATTATGAAAGAAGAACACCTTTCATGACAAAATTGAGAGGATACCCATGGGTATTGGTGGCCCAGCAGGGAGTACTACAATAAATATAAAGAAATTTTGACACACGGCTTCAAAAAGCTATGCTACATAGGCCAAGAAAATTATTGCAAATACAGTATGAGAAGACAAAATCTGAAAAATATTGCTAAAGAATATCCTAGAATATCCCTAGAAGCTAATAAGTTTTAATATGTAATAAGAAATACCATCATACCTCCATGGTAAGAGGACCAATTTCATTCCCAAATATATAAAACAATCTTATTGGATGGACATTCTTAATGGAAAGAACAATTTCACTTAGTGGTTTATCCTTGATGCGGTTTTTACTTAAATCCAATAGACGTAGTTTCGAATACGGAATTCCAAAACTAAGCGCTCTAAAATGAACAACTCTAAATAAATTTCGCAGTTATCATTACCGCCTTACCTTCCACCAATGGTCCCAATAGAATTACCCGCCAAATTGATGCCCATCAATGCCGGCGACGACTTAAACCATTCGGCAAGTTTCTCTGCACCAAAGCAACCAATCTTGTTAAACCCCAAGTCAAGAAAGAGTAGAGAGGTGTTCTGTCGCAAGCCTATAATCATCGATTCAATCGAATGCCCATCAAGCCCACATTTTTGCAAGTGTAGTTCTTTCAATGTGTGATTTTCCTAAAGATGAAAAAGAAGTGTACTTTCTAAAATAAATCATATATATAATCCACAAATATATATATGCGTGTCACGTAATGCAGAGGAGAAATATCTGTGAACGTAGGGTAGTGAAATACATACTGTTTCAAGTAATAACAAAGTTTATTGTCACTTTCAGCACTTTCTTTATTGCACTTTCTTGCGACCTCCCTATTTACAAATGTTTTCTTCGGGCCTTTGGGTTTTCGTGATAATGTAATGTTATCACAATACACGTGTTTCATAATTTTCCAAGGAAGACATGTTTTCCAAGGTTCAGCCAATGAGGGACTTATTGCAGGGTTTTAGTAATAATAATAAGTCAAGACGAGCCTGAAACTGATGTGGTTCTGATTTAGAGAGCATGCATTGCCCTTCACTTCCCTGTTCTATCTATTGAGGGACTTATCAGATATTTTTGAGCTATGAAGATCACCCAGATCGAACATTTCTTGGTGCTTCTTATCCCTCCGTAACATGTGTAGCTCTTTAATTTTTGTTCTACGAAGAGACTTATCACACTTATTTAGCAATAAATAAGCCAGTTCTAGCACTTTTTTGCTTTTCCTAATTTCTCTGAAGCATGTGTTGCCTTTTTATTTTTAATTTCAGTTATTGAGGAACTTGCCGTTCTTTCTTGGGTATAAGAACATTTAGTTTGAGCGCCTTTTGATGGTTCTGATTCCTTTGAAGCATGTGATACCGTTCAATTTCTTGCTTCAGCTATTGAGGGACTTATTGGAAGGTTTTAGTAATAATAATAAGTCAGGACGACCCTTTCTGATGTGGTTCTGATTTAGAGAGCATGCATTGCCCTTCACTTTCTTGTTATATCTATTGAGGGACTTATCAGATATTTTTGAGCTATGAAGATCACCCAGATCGAACATTTCTTGGTGCTTCTTATCCCTCCGTAACATGTGTAGCTCTTTAATTTTTGTTCTACGAAGAGACTTATCACACTTATTTAGCAATAAATAAGCCAGTTCTAGCACTTTTTTGCTTTTCCTAATTTCTCTGAAGCATGTGTTGCCTTTTTATTTTTAATTTCAGTTATTGAGGAACTTGCCGTTCTTTCTTGGGTATAAGAACATTTAGTTTGAGCGCCTTTTGATGGTTCTGATTCCTTTGAAGCATGTGATACCGTTCAATTTCTTGCTTCAGCTATTGAGGGACTTATCGCACCGTTTTATGTATAAAATACACCAAGTCGAGCATTTTTCGGTTTTGATACCTCGGAAGCATGTATTACCATTCAATTTCTCGGTCCCAGCCATTATTGGAAATTCTCGCGCCTCCCCTGAGACTGCCAGGGACCCCCTTAGGGGGGCTCGCCACCCAGCTTGGTGTATATTTCACTACCCTGCAGACCTTTCTCCTCTACGTTACGTAACTTGCATTCCACATATTCATACTAATGTTACTATTAACTATACCACAAACAACACAATTAAATGGTCTGCTATAACATCAGGTTGAGGCTGATTAAAGAGTGATGTTGGAATGATATCTGACAAATCCAAACTTTTCAATGTTTCATTGTTATTACGTCCCAGTGCATTTAGCAATGGTGGTATGCTTTTAATTGTTTGATGAGTGGCACCAATATCAAGTTTCTCCAATGTTTTGCACTCCATTAATAACGCATGAAAACAAGCACTGCACTAAAATGCAAAATGTAAAAGTTATATCAATATTGATTATTATGTTATTTCTATACGCCATCTCCAATCTTATTTCCAGTTAAATTCAAAACTCTCATCTTCGTTGTTCTTATATGTTTGACTAATCCATAGACACCACCAGGATCACAACCGATGTCACATCCAATTAATACCAATATCTCCAGATTATTTGGTGTTCTAAACAAACCTTCACAGAGATACGCAATCCCTAGATTATCGATGCGATTATAAGACAAGTCGAGCTTTACTAAAGTCGGATATTTCTTGGCGAATGAAGTGATTAACATTATGTCATCATTACATATTCGTTTCCTGTGTTAAAAGCTATGTTAAAGTTAAATTGAGACAGAATTATGCCAGAAAGGTAGTAATAACGAACCCAATACGATATTGTAGTTCATTGCCCTTCAAGCGTAAGTTTTTGGTTCCATCACTGTTTTTCTCAAGAAATAGGGATAAGAAATCTTCGGTAAATTCACGAGTGGGTTTGCGATCACGATATTTTCGATCGCAAAAACAAACCACAGATCTGTCCTCACCGGGGTAGTTCCTATACAACACCTTTGAATTCATTAAGGGGATTAAATGGCGGTATATAATATGTGTATAGTATAAATTGTGTAAATCCTTCTTTTTCTTCTTGCAATTGCAATAATATGACGTTTATTTGAAGTGTTAATTTCAATTGTTAATATTGACAGATTTAAGTATTTCGTAAATTTACCTTATTCACTAGCAAATCTAAACAAGTTTTGTCTTTTATGAAGAAATTAAGGTAGAATGAAGAAATATATTTGTGGGGAATTATACATAATTCATCTAAGTTCCTTATTCTTTATTGGATGGCAGAAAAATAAATGATAAATTAACTATAACTTACACTCTAGTTCTAACATCGGTTCTAAGTAATTAAATGAAACATTGTAACAAGCGTTTAAAGCAATTTTCACGCTGAATTGATTGGTGCATAATTTATACTCCTGTAAATAAGGAAAATGTGAATAAAAGTGGAATGTTTAATACAGGTCATTTTTGAGATGTTGACGTTATGTTATCCAAAAAACTGTCCCATAAAACTATAGCAAATTTCATTCTGAGTCGAATGGTATATGATTTGTATATATTGGAGAAAGGTAAATAGATATTAAAGTGAATTTTTAGAAGAATTAATTTCAAGTCATTTTTCTGTCAGTGAAATAATCGCCGTTGTTAGACTCAACTTTCATGCGGTATAATATTGATTATATGTAATCAAATTAAAAAACTGCTGAATCACACGCTGAAACGATTAGTGCATGATTTATAATCCTAACAGTACGAGAAATATGAAGAAAATGTAAAACCTTGAACTCAACTTAATTTGGATATAGATCTCAATATGTACACGATATATATCTCAATAATTACCCATATTATGCGTAAATGGCATACACATTTATGCCTAATTTTTAAACAACACTATATTTAATGTGTCTGCATGTCTGCATGTCTACAACATGCAGATTAGAAAATATTTTAGAACAAAGTTTAAATTTCACGTTTTTGTTCAGCATTTTGTGTCAATCGGCAAATATCGTCATCGTCCGTGACTGTCAAAAATTATGTTAGTTATACTGCCTATAGTCGAGTTCAAAATATATATACTAAATTAATCACAGATTTCTTCGATGTAATTATGTTTAAATTAATGTTTTATCGTTTATTTCACATAATAAGTTACATTTTATGTTAATTTCTTGTTGCTGGAACTACCAGATGTTTATTATTAATATATTTGGCCTAGATTTTCATAACCTCAAAGTTTCTAATTTCAGCTGTCAATGTCAGAAACATATGAGTGACATCAGAGAGCAAAATTAAACTGGATTTTGCACTGACAAAAAACATCGATGGTGTTACGACGCACTTTAGCCCCTAACGTAAGTACACCGCTTCCCCATTGTTACAAACAACTCGGCGCACCATCGAGCAGGTGTGGCGAGTAAGTCGCGCACAAAATGTCGTTGCGTGCAATCGCGAGCCGCTTGTTTCGGCATGGTCAGTGCTACTTTCGGCACGCGGGCATCCCAAAGCGTGATATACATACGATCAACATTGGCGAACATTGCGCCGATGCCGTGCGACAAGCACCGTCGCAGCAGCAGGCGCTGGTTCCGCGCTCCTTCGCCCTGCGCTCCGTAGGGTTGCAGGTCGGCCTTCACGCTCGGCGTATCCTCGTCGACAGCGTCCTCAGCCGTGTAACCAGCAGTCTAGCTGCGCGTCTACGCAAAGAGGCGGCGAAACGGATGCTCTTCGGTGACGCTGGTCATTTCTTCGCACTCGTCGGCGTTAGTCTTGCCTCTGGAAGTGGGATACTTACGAAGGAAGAGGAGCTCGAAGGTGTTTGTTGGGAAATTAGGGTGAGTGAAAACAATTACATCCATATATACAGAAAAACATATCCATATACCATCTATACATTAATCAAAACTGCAAATGTGTTAACAGGAAGCTATATCGAAGATAAAATGGAATTATCAAGCTTCTGAAGTAGATATCAACACAGATGAGCCGATGGGCGTTAAAGATCTGGAATTTGGGGCTCCCCTTGGTAAAGGAGCAAATGCAGTTGTTTACACAGCAAAATTACATCAACAATCTGAAGGAAAAGCGGAAGATGGAAACCTCTGTGATGTCGGAGCACAGAATAACTTCACAACTGTAGCCACAAAACAGGAAGAATATCCTCTAGCTGTCAAGATGATGTTTAACTATGATATACAATCGAATGGAATGGCGATTCTTAGAGCCATGTACAAGGAGACTATACCAGCGAGGGTTTACTACAGTAATGTTGGCATCACCGATTGGGAATTGGCGTAAGTAATATAAACAATAAGTAATAATACTCAATAATGTCCGTAACATTTAGCAATGCATGATCATTAGCGGCAATGCTGACTAAACAAATATCATTCATTGTTAATTGAATTTTTTAAAAATATGCGTTGGTAATGGATGATTATCAAGTCATGATTATAATTAGGCGATGACTAATTAGAATGAGGAATTTTATTGGTAGTTTAGTAAGTGTTTATTTTAATTATTTTTGTTTTGGTTTTTAAAATTGTCGGCCAACTTATTTTTTTTTTCAAAGAAAAAGTAACAGGATTACTATAATTTTATTACAAATTGTGCATATAATAAAGGTGTCATTTGCTTGTTAATTTTTGATTAAACGATTATTTTCTTATGTTATCCATATTTGCATTATAAATCTATAAATTATATTAGTAGATAACCCTTGCTTAGTGCAGTTTTGAAAACGCGGATTTACTTATGGCGACAGGAAGATTGAGACCAACCCTTAATATACCCGGTTTTATATATCGCATTTTTTCCTTGCCGTGCACACCACTTTTGCCTGCTTCATTGTCGATCGGTAACAACTGTTGAAGCAAGTCTTATAGCTTGCTTAGGGCTACGTTATACCCTATTGTTATACATGGCCTCTGTCAAGGATGTACCGCGTTTTATGGGTACTACTTCTTTATGGGTACTGTTTTGCAGCTCCTCTCTGTCTTGTTGCACGTCTTTTTCTGTCTCTTTCACCCTGTTATTTTGTGCCTTTTGCCCTTGTGGTACTCCATTATCCTTTTTCGTTAATCTCTCCGGGCCAATCCTCTCTATGTGTGCATAAAAGGATATCCTTCGTTTCCTGAAGACATCGAACAAATTTTCTATATGTGCGTATATCACCTTGTTATATCTGCATCTGTACTCACCACCTTTCTTGACTGGTTCCAGAATTCATCTCAATAATTTCCTTTCCTACATGTTGAATTTTCGCGAAGCGTTTTCTTATTAATATTAAAGACTTATTAGTATTAGACACTATTATTACTTTTATACTTCTATTATTTGAAAAATTATATAGCAATGTTTTTTGAAATATAAATCTCTGGTGAGAACCGGCCCAATTATGTTTCAAGGGTACCCTCCTCGCCTTATAAATCATGCAATAAATAGTACCCCTTAGAATAGGGTGCCCCAGAATTGGGAACATGTTTTGTTAACTAGTTAATTTGATGCCATCTGTTTATTATCTCGCTCGAGTGATCGTCCATATATTTTCACACCAGGTGTATGTGACGTATCGCAAGAGACCAAATCAGGGTCTAGGTTTCTGGGCACAAAGCACGATTTCACTAGAAATTCTAGGAATCGTGTCGTTAGATCATCTCTATAGACGTTTTCAAAGTCGAGCCAGGGGACCGTGAAACGTTTTCGATTGAACCGCGAAACACTTACCACAACTTCAACGGTTGAGTTTCCTTATTATGCTAGGTTTAATCTACACCATGGGCTGAGTGTTTTCTTAATGCGATGGGACTAGCTTAGCTTAATTTGGCCTAGGAACAAATTTCACAGTTTTATTGCAGGGTCCGCGAACTAAAGAACGTTTTTTAAAGAATCCCCATGAAAGAAATGTTTAAAAAGTGAGAACTATAGACAAATTACTCCACAAGGTCTACTGATGTGTATTAGGCTTACTGTTAAGTGTGAACATTGTTGCAAGGAAAGGTCCTGGAACACGGGTGAGCATCCGATATGTATAATTTTGGAGGGGGGGGCTCCCGTTACCCCTAAATGGGGAACCCTCTAAATGGCCTAACCCAAATTTATATATACATACAAATTTGGAATATCTGATATTTGAATATTTGAAATGAGTACAATTCATAAAATGAGTTGAAAATTCATTAAATGAGCACAGTTCGTCACCTTATTATCGATATTTTCTAAATTTAAAAAATGAAATTATCTTTAGATTGTCCAACGGAAAGAAGCACTTGCCCCCACATCCCAACATTGTCGCAATGTACTCAGTTTTCACCGATTACATCCCGGAATTAAAACAAGCCGTTCAGCTGTATCCAGCTGCTCTTCCTCAAAGATTACACTCTGAAGGTGAAGGCAGAAATATGTCTTTATTCTTAATTATGAAGAAGTAAGTTAAACCCATTTCTTGTTCATGTTACCTAATTTGTATTAAGTTTATTGTTACAATTTTAACAAATCACTATTTTAAATAGATATGAATGTAGTCTTCAAGAATATTTGTCTTCATCATCAAAATTAACAACCCGGCAGTCGATAATTCTCTTTACCCAACTCCTCGAAGGTATTGCACACCTCGCAGGACATGGTATCGCTCATCGCGATCTGAAGACCGATAATCTACTCTTGGACACTTCTGACGGTGGTAATTCTCCGGTTTTGGTCATCTCCGACTTTGGATGTTGCCTTGCTGATAAGAATCAAAACCTGACGGTGTCGTACAACTCGTTTGAAGTGGACAAAGGTGGTAACACCGCTTTGATGGCCCCAGAGATCATTACGCAGACACCGGGTACATTCAGTATGTTGAACTACAATAAAAGTGATCTCTGGGCAGCTGCTGCGATTGGTTATGAGATTTTTGGACAACCGAATCCTTTCTACGATGGACCGCAGGGTAAGAAGTTACAGTCGAGTACTTACCGTGAAGAAGACTTGCCGTTATTGGGGGATGATGCTGAGGATAACATCCCGGCGATTTTCCAAGCCTTGATTGGAAATCTTTTAAAGAGGAATCCAAATCGTCGCTTGGATCCTGAGGTGGCCGCGAATATCGGTCAACTTTATCTGTGGGCTCCGAGTGCTTGGTTAAAACCGATGACGAAGTTACCAACAAGTAATGAGGTAAATTTTTAAATTCTAATTTTTAAGTAATTAAAAAAATACAATCTTAACATTTTATTTGATTTAATAATTGAATACTTTCATCTAGATTCTTCAATGGCTGCTTTGTTTGACCACCAAAGTGCTGTGTGAGGGACGTCTCTGCAATCAGCAAGTCAATTCAGCTCTCGACAACAACGAAACGTCTCAGTTTACAAGTGAGACACATGCAACTTTCTCGGCGACGACAAATTCAAATTATTGCAACAAGGGTCGACGTACTTACACGGAATACCTGCTGATTTCATCCTTCTTGATTCGTGCAAAACTTGCGAATGTGAAAGCAGCTTTGCAATGGATACAGAATAATATTTATTAATCGTAGAATATATTATGAATTGTCGGCATTCAAATTCTTATTAGTTTGTGATATTATTCCAAATTTTTGTCTATGTTTAGGATATTAATCAAGGGAGAAAAACAGCTGACGTTAATGGATAATCTTATTTTATTAATTAACTATTTTCGTAGATATACATATAAATTATATGTCGAAATAAACGATTTATTCGCCAAAATATAAATGAAAATCAAGTTTAGATGCGTTTAAACGCATTATTTTCGCGAAATAAG
>WSZQ02084291.1:0-16019 GCA_019419845.2 Weissflogia rhopalogaster
CGGCGAAATGTACATCGTACGACTTATCAATTAAACTTGTAAAACAGTGACAAAAATCGTGTTTTCACATCAAAATACTTTTTTCAGTTTTTCAGCTCTTACTCACTTGTAATATGAGAAAATCGGCCAAAAACGGAAAATTTTACAAACACTGAACAATAAAACTTGGTTATAACGGAAAAAAATGGAACCAACTTTTCCCAAATATGCAGGTTTTCGTTAATTATAGATACAGTGACATCTGTCGTGTACGCAAATTCACAAGAGCAACCATTTTGGGCTCCCTTTCGCCTTAGATGGCGACACTTATACATATATGACTTACTTAGGTATATAATTTACACATATACAATATTCCATTATATATACTAAAATACTTCATTCCCTTTAAGCGTTAGACAGGTTCCGCAGACTATAGGTCAATTAACATTACGTAAGTCGCGTAATCTTAAGGACCTGAAAAATGTTCCGTTGTAGACAAGATTCCGTATGCACAAGGTTACGTATACGACAGGTTTCAGAGTGTTTCGAGGGCTTTTGGAAGCCAAGGTGACAATAAGCCCAAGTGTATTTTTATCAGTACTTTTTGTAATAACATCTGCAAAAAGGACGAAATTTCACGGATCCAGAAAGGGGTCTTGCCCAAGTCTTGGCGACGCTCGTGATTTTCCCATACAAAATATTCTTTCACCGCCGGTATAACTCCTTACAATTGACAAAGTTTCAGTTTAATGACATTGATGAAAATATGTGATAACTCGTATTTACTTACTATCACAATTTCATATGAATACATCTTATTGCTAGTTTCAACCTCGGTTTCTGCTTTTCGGTTGTATATCGTTTTAACGCCTTCCGAACACGTTAGTTTTCACCCCGCCCGATCGAGTCTCACCGTACGTGGATTAGCATATGTTTGTTTTTACGGGGTTGAGTTGCAGGTCCACGAGATCTTATATATACCGATACCGGGAATCGAACCCGGAACCTCTGCGTTACCACGCACGCCACGTACTCCACAGAGTTTCAACCTAATATTTTAATTACCAACACTGCCCTATATTGAATGACTAATCTACAGTTTCAACAAACTTCCACACCTTTATAAACATTCCTAGTACTGACATATATTAAATGCATTCTATCACTATCTGTCCATGTTAATTCATGTATCAGGACGCTTTGCGCTAAAATCGACAAAAAAACTAAACCGCAGAATTCCATCCAGGAGGGGGCTCACAACTTCTTAATGATATACAACTTCTTATCACAGTATCATATTCAATATATATATTAATTTTAACCTTATATTTCCAGTACTACACTACAATTAAAGAACAGTTTCTTATCCCTTTCCTATCTGATTATAAACATTACTAATACCAAAAGAGATTAAATGCATTCTGTCATCATCCCTCGGGGTTTATGCCTATATTATCGATCAAAATAAAATAGGGTATTCCCCGATTGAAGAAATTAATCAAATTCATGTGGTTTTAGAAAATACGTCAAATAAGGATTGCAATGGATTATTAAAAACAAATATCAATTGAAAGATTAGATAACGCAGTAACAGGAAGTTTACATATAGAAATTGTTATTCTTCAGTATCAAAATCCGTTGCAACATCTTGAATTCCAAAACATATTTTAACATATTTTTAAGAATTAAATTACGTCCACTTCATATGTCTTTCACGAAATATTCTTCAAGAGACGAAATGTTTTGCTTCCCTTTGATTCGAAAAAAATAGTTCGAAATGCCTTTGCCCTGCATTCATATATTTTGACCTCACATTGAAGATCGTTCGACATTGTTATGAAAAGCAGTAACAGATTGCTTTTTAAGTGAGCCATCTCGGCGACAGTACAGATATGATTATGATATGGTCATGAGAAGGCACCCTCGGACCGTCCCCTGGTTGACATTTGCATATCCGAGGCGCTTCCCGGTTCCTGCGCCATCCTCGCCCATTAGAGATGCAAATTTTTTACTCGCCAACCCAAAGGACGCGGCAGACGGCGAAGACGGACGCGTTGCGATCGCATTGTGACTTGACGGCCGACATGACATCCCTTAAGGAGCGCCAACAAAACATCAATTAACATCCACTTCATACACGGTTTTTTCTCTTCAATTTTCACCGTTAAATTTGACTTTTCATTGGGATAAGGAAGATTAGGCTTGTTAATTTTTTGCTGACTTGATTTTTTTTACCGACTTAATATTTTTTTATTGTTTTTGTCCCGGTTGTGTTTGGAGGATATAAATTTTCTTTAGTGTTTCCTTGTAGTAGCAGTAGTAGTAGGTGCCCATGTAGATATTTTCTAATTTGCGGCGTGCAGACAGAACGCAAAAGCGCATACAACGCCAGGACATGGGCAGAATTTTAGGTCGCATTGTGTGCGATACACAATAAGGGTTGGGAGTGAATTGGGAGCTACCCTAACACATGCGAAACGATTATTTACGACTTCATATGTGGGATTGCATGATATTTATGTCTTCACATATGATTTTTTTTCATAATATCATCAAAGTTAACAGTTGTGGGCAATGTAACGTTCTAATAATGTTTTTTATAAGCAAAAATGAACATATTTAAGTATATTTATTAATATACTATATCTAGATAACTGATAATATCTATGCAATAAGAATGATAATGATGGCAAAAAGCTTGTAACATAAGAGGCAATACTTTTTTGCTATTTTTGGTGTGTGATTTTCAAGTATACTCTTCTAGATTCCCAGATTATGGCACAAAAGTCACTTTATGGTCAGTGCCGAATACAATTTATCGGAGATATTTGATCTGCTCCAGGGGCTGCGAAGAAAATTTCAAAAATCGCGGACATGCATATTTGTATTCACTGTTTTTTTTTTTGCAATTGTACACTCGTTTTCGAGAAAACCGGACATTTATGTCGGCTTATGGACCATGTAAAATTATAAACATTGTCCGGCTCCGAAGGCCGCGAAGAAAATCAGAAAAATCGCAGATTTGCACATTTGTGTTGACCTTAGCTATCTAGTAACACATGTAAATCACAAGTGAAACACTCGAAAACTCACCTCACCTAAGAAATGCTAACAAACCGTTTTATCTAGATTTTGTAACTAACTACAGGGCGGTGGCGTTTCGTTCCAAATCATTTGACACACACATCCAAGAAGATTGCTAAAATACATACTTTTATCAGGTCTTTGTCATAGGCGATTTCAAATAGCGTTTTAACTTAATCAATTCCTTCTAATTTTGACAGAAAAACAAAAACTATGCAACAAAATAAATCCTAGGAGAAAATCTGAACAATAGCTACAAATACCTTTAAGTTCATCAGTTGGGTGGTTTTGGAGATAATTTCTTTAGCAATTTGAAAAACATAGCGTTGAAAAAAATAGTGCTTGAAAATTTGTCCATGAAAAAATGTTTTCTTGGAATTTTATATTTCTAGCTCTTACATCACACGGTTTTTTTGGACATAAATTTGTTTAATAGACATGAAAATCATGATATGATGCTGACACAAAGTTAATCAAACACAAAGTTATTCAAATGAATACAAGGTTATAAAGCTGAATTCAAACTAATTCAGCTGAAAAGAAAAAAAAAACAAGTTGAAATAAAGTAGTTATTATAAATGTATGATAATTAGGATGAAAATCATGACATGATGTTGATACACGATCGCAAGATGTTTCAAAT
This sequence comes from Weissflogia rhopalogaster, assembly GCA_019419845.2. Taxonomy (NCBI): domain Eukaryota; kingdom Metazoa; phylum Arthropoda; class Insecta; order Coleoptera; family Staphylinidae; genus Weissflogia; species Weissflogia rhopalogaster. The sequence continues at coordinate 3,710 of WSZQ02084291.1, forward strand.
TAATTTGCTTGCAGGGTTTCTTCCTACCCTTCCTGCAGAGTATCTGTGTACGCAACCGGATTGCAGCCGGATTGAGCGTGCGTGCGCGCCCCCCACACCGCCTGAAGGCACGTGCATTATGTGCTCGTTTCGGTGTAGGCTTTGCGGTCCCAGGCTTTGTTCCCCCGTATTCATTAAAAGCGGGCGGGAGACGATCAACGATGCCACTTAACATTTTCGATTTGGTTAACCTTCTATTGAGTGACTACCACTTCGTTGTGGGAATTTGTGCAGTTATAGAAGAAAATGTTTACTCTTAACGATTTCGGGATATCTTTAGGATCTTTCTACATGGGTATTTACGTCTAGAGGGTATGAGATTATTTTTACAAGGTGATAACAACACAGTGATCAAGTCTGTGCGATGAATCGACTGGAAATCCACTTCAGATTGATTGATTCGCTTTTTTACGTGCGCCGGTGTATTGCGCGAGAGGAGTGAGGGACGCGAGGGTGGCTGGGCGGCGGCGGTGCGGGAGCGGTAGCCCCCGAGCGTGTTTGCCGACGTTAGCGGGCGGGCGGCTGCAATATGGCGAGCGTCATCGGCATCGACGTTTGCTTACCGCCAACCAGCCGGATGTGCTTGCTCAACGTGAATAAATGATGATCGCGACAATGCCCGGACGAAATTAGTTTTTGAATAATTCCCGGGATCGTTATCTCGCTCGACCTCCTCCACAGTGAGAGTGCACCACTCGCCTCTCCCCGGCTTTTGTTTGATCAGTGCCACTCTTAATTTCAGCTTGCCCACAGGAATTGGAGAAAGCTGACTGGAGCACTAAAGGCCTTAAGTTTCTTAGGGAAATTATTTTTTTCCAGCATCTGAAATTTGTTACAAAATTTTTCAATTGAATATTTCACAATATTTTTTTGTAATTCCATGGCTAATTGACACCATAAAATAGTACTGCTAAGATTGAGAAATATTGTAAGAAAAAAGTGTAATAAAATATTGGTTGTATGCATTCCACCTATGGGCAGACATACAGCTATGTTAAGTTATTTGCCGATTGGTATTAAAGTTGGTTAATTACCCTTGCACTCCAGACTTTTCTCGGCAACGCTCTGTAGCACCTCGGGATGAGTCCGGGTGATCATCACCGACTTGCAGGTGAGTGTTCGCTTGGTACGTTCGGAGAGAAGCGCATGTGCAGCGCCGACCGCGCTACCATAGTACCTTAGTCAGATGATACTGTATCGGTGCCGCTCGAGCAAAAGCGTTTGCATTCTATGACTGAAATAGTACAATAGCTCATGTGAAGAGAATACGTGATCCTACTAGCCATTATAGGTAAAATGAACATTTAAGGATATAATAGAAAGTTGACTTCAGATTTTTCATTAATATCTGCTACTCATTTCTGATATATGAACTGTATGTAACAATGAAAGGAAATAATTTGCATGGCACTCATAATAACAGACTTAATTGATGATTATTTAGTCGTAGGTTCAACTTCTCTGGTTGTGGGTAAAGATCCTTCACAATCAGAATAAGACGGAACGATTTACCAGTGATATTTTTCTTTTGAAATAGTTTCATATGGGAGCCGCCTTTCGCACTTGACCAACGCCTCAAAAGGGTGAGTCCAATGAGTTATTTGATATTAATTAATGGGTCACTAGTGTCCCGCGGGTTATATTTTGCCGATCGCTGTTTTAGTCTGTTCTCATGTTTGAGATCGAATAGTATCATTCATCTATAAAATTCCGGAATTGTAGAGTCGTTAACTCCTCATAGGACAACAGATGACCCTGAAAAGAACCTTCGGGGTTTATAGCATTTTAATAATAACATAGATGACAATTGACTATGCTTCCAGGATCGTCTTCTCCACAGAATGAAAGTGCCATTTAGAGAAAATTAAACTCAAAACTGATATAAAGTGAAGTAGGAGAGAACAAACTTCATTAAATTAATTCGCAAATGTGTGAAGCATCTTCGCTCTAGATAGTTATATCCCTGTGTATCAATACAATTGTCATTGTTTAATAGATTTTGTAACATCAATATATGTTTAAAGATTCAAAGTGTTTCTCAACACTGACTCCGCGCCTGACTCCTACCAGAAGTCGTGATCTCCTTATAGGACAATAAACGGCTCAGTGATAATAACACAAATGATTCCATGGCAATTTAGTTTGTTCAGATGTATGGAATCAAAAAATCATTCCGGGAAAATCAAACTTAAAACTGAAATGAAGTGTCCTCTGAAGGAATAAGCTTCATCATTTGAATTATCAAATTGATAATAAAAAGTAAATATTTTAAGCTTCCTCTCGCTAGTTATTTATACGCTTGCACCTCAAATATCCATCCATCCCTCATCGAATGCCATCTAATCTAAGTAACTACTGAATCTAATTTACTACTAGTAGCGACGTGTATCAATACAATGTTCATTGTAACTAGATGTCTAGGAATCGGTTAGTAGAACCAATTCTAGTTGGGTATATATTTTCTAGGCCTCAAAATGTGTCTCAATAGCTTTAATAACAACCCGTGCCTCTGTAAACAATTGCCTCTCCACCGAATTTTTTGTCTCGCGCTCATTATCAGGGTGGTACATGGCAAGTGTATGAATATGGACCTCCCGCCGGGAGTCGTAACTCCTTATACGACTATGGATGACTCTGAGAAGAACGTCTAAGAAATAGGTATGTCAAAAAAGTATCGACACGTGGTATCGATAAGTATCGATACCACGTGTCGATACTTATCGTCTTTTATCGATACTTTAATTTTCGATACTTATCGATAGTGTTGAATTAGTCATTTTCGATACTTTTTGACATGCCCCTTCACTGAGGCCATCTGTTGATCGCAACCCCCAATTATGATGGTAACCGTACTCTGCACGACAGAGTCGTCCCCGCTGCTGCGTCGGTTAATTTGAAAATATGGAAATTCAATCATTATACATTATTTCATTACACATTCACATAAATGCATATCAATATTACGGAATGGAATTTTACACTAGTTCTTGTTTTCACTGATCTTTATCAAATAAAAAAACAGAGAAATTGGAACACAAAACGGACATTTTGAAATTAACAAACGTATGCATTTAAAATACGTTTGCGCCTATTTACCGGCTTGACGTAACATCAGAAACATTAGGATGATAATATACTGGAATATAACGAGTAAAAGATCATTTGAAAACACATTAACAGATGGTGCCAATATGTATTTTCGATACCAATAAGTATCGACACTTTCCTTCGATACTTGGGTATCGAAAGTATCGAAGTTTCAAAAGTATCGATAACAAAAAGTGTCGACACTTCGTGAAAAGTTGACATCCCTACTAAGAAGTACTTCCAAGATTCTTAGTCTTTTAAAAATAACAGATAACATTGAAAATGAAATGTAATGTCAAAGTTCCTGTTGCAGGTAATTTACAACAGTGCGCCTAAAATACCCCTTCATCCCTCATTGAATATGTTAATTAACTACTAGTAGCGAATCCATACATTTGTCATTGTAGCGAGATCTTGTCTAGGGATCTGATCATAGAACCAATTCTTCGAGTGGGGTATATATGTTTTAAGCCTCAAAATGTTTCTTAACAACTTCAATTGCAAACCGCGCCTTGACAAACCGTTGCCACTGCACCGAATTCTTTTGACTGACGCTCATTATCAGCGTCGGTACACGGGAAGCCAGTGTATGAACATGGACCACCCGTCGGGAGTCGTGAACTCTTCATGAGACTATGGATGACTCTATGGCCCTCTGAAAAGTGCCTCCGGGGTGTACAAGGCAGCGAACAAAGTCGTGGCACGTTCGTTAGGCGACCTGATTCCAGCACCGTTTGGCTGCGCGCAAATTTGTAAAGGTGCACGGAAGTAAATCTCTGATTTCTTTGAGCTCGCGCGGGGGGGCGCAACGCGCTTTCTTTTGGGCGGGAGCGCGACGCATAATGACGGGCGCACTGGCCCCTATTATTATTTATTGTGATCCGTGCGCCGGAGCGCTGGAGTGTGTTTTGGCGACGTTCCTGTGGGCCCCCAAGGCTCAAGCGGCCGGAAGTAGGTAGTGGCGCGCGCGCGGCTTGAAAGGCTCCGAGAGTGTACCGGAATGCCGAAGACAATCCGCACTCGGCGTTCGAGTCAATGGAATCAATGTGCCTACGCGCGATTGCGAGAGTCAGATATTCGCTGAAAAGGAACGCCAAAGCAGGGCATTGTGTGCGCGGCGGCGACGTCGACGTCGGGAAAACGCAGCAGCTCTCGGCGACCGTTAACTGAACCGGCGAAAAAACCGTTCCTTGTGTTTTTATTCCTTCGCGTTTCATTATGCTTCCCGTGCACGAGCAGTCGTCTTGAGGAGTCTATTCCAACTCGAGCACCTTAACGGGACCCATTTATTTCTCATTTACAGTTTGACAATTTAATAAATGAAGCATGGCTGCGTCAGTCTGAATGACTAAGATTCAGCAGGCCTGCGATGATCTCATCACAGTTTTGGAACATCTTTCCAAAAAATGACAGTTTTTGTTGCCTCTCGGAAGAGAATAAATTGCCATAGAATCATCTTTCACTGGAGTATCTTTCGTTGTGATTTTTTTTCGAACTTGTAAGTTTTAGACAAGGTGATAGTTAGATGGGCAAATAGGCTAAGCTTGACAGATCAGAGCCTAGAACCGGTTGTCTGAATATCTTATTACTTTATATCTGTGTTTCCCAACGCGTGGCACATATTCTATAGGGAAACAACTTGATTATTAAGGGGGAAATTTGAAAATTCACTCGGCTAGGCGAGGCGGGGATCCTCTTTGGACACAAACATAAATAGTGGGATTCTCCCTTGGACAGTTGCAAATTTCGTCCGGACAGTGGGGTCCTCTTGATTACAAAATATATTTCTCTGCTATGTACAGTCCGCAAAGCTGGACATTTTAGGTATCAGAAAAACAGGTGCATTTCCGCCCATGAAGCATTCCAAGATTTGAGTATATGCTCGTTTGCACTTTTGTCACTTTAGGCTCGTAGCAGAAAAATAGCTGATTCAAAGTTCTGTGAAGACAAAGATCATAGCCGGTCCTATCATCGCGTATTCACTTCAACATCGGGCTAATCAACGGGAGGGCCCTTCAGGGCGCCAGCATTGTACAACATGCTTGAGCAACGATTGCTTTAATTATTAATGCTCATTTCATCAGCTACCAGATTCTTTTTGAATTTTTGAAATACCTCATATAGTTTTTGAAATACATGTAGTGATATTTCATTATTTATCATTCCAAGTGGAATTTCAAGCCATATTCAATGAAAACACGTTCATACAAATTAGTTTTTATTTAAACAATACTATTTCGGTGATAAGCAATCAATGACCCCCGAACGACGAACAGCCTGCCCTACCTAGACCCGACAAAGATGATCTTGTCGTACACATGCAATCGGTGACAACTATTAATTCGTTTAAACAGCGGTGTGCAGGGATGAATAACGAGGTAGTCAGTACGGGATCCATGTAACAACTAACTTTATTTCTTAAATCAATGCCTAACGTTCCATACTAATTACTTAAGTCCTAATGACACATTACGTCACGGTAGCAAACGGATCATCTTTATTTGGCAGTTCTGACTACTTGCTAATTATCGTAACAGCATGTTCCATTCTTATCAGTATATAAATCAACAACTATTCAAATGCAATGATACATTAAGAACAATCAGTAAGACTTCTTTAAATACAGAAAATAGTAATTTATCCTCGACGTAATTACGCTCAGCTGTTTACTCATCTGCGTAAATAGTCCGCAAGGGAAAACCCATTCGATTGGAATCTGAAATATGTTTCAAAACAAACCCTGTTTAAGCAATGTTAAATTTATCCCAAAAGGGACCCCTTTTCAAGTTAGATTAAATTTTCAAATTTCCTTCTTGGTTTTCCGCCCAATTTTGAAATCGTTAAAAGTGTGCCACAAAGAAGGTTTAAAATCACTGCAACAGACGTTTAAAAAAGTGGTGCAGGCTTGCGAAAATTCCAAATATACTACGGAACTTTTGAAACTTTTCTGATTGATAATCAGGAAATCGATTTCAAACAACGGACAGGAGCAAATTGTCAGGGAATTATGTTTGACATCATTGAAATAGTAAACTTTGAAGTAAATCTCGATGAATTTTTCGATTCAATGATTTGTCTGCCTCTGGAAGTTCTTTTCAGTGACATCTTTTCAGGACAAAGCCAAAGATCACAGACTTTAATCTGAAATCATGCGCGCTCTAAGTGCAAAAAGCGCCACGTACAAAAATATATTTCAAAATATTAAAAGACAAAAAATCGGATCTTGAATATCCTGAGCTAAAATTTTCATTGCAAATTGCAGCTGTTACCAGTCCTCAAACCAACGACATCTGTGTATTATACAATTATAACCGCACATTTTTTCAAGTACACCGATTGTTTCTCGCATTTAAATTGTACAATTCTTCGATTATCGTCCGCGATGGCAGCAGTACTGCCAGGGAAGGGCTGTGCAGCGTGCATGCATTCAACCTCCTCGAGTGGCTCTCCACAACAGAAGGCCTGGGCTCACCGTTTTTACTATACACTTGACAGAAACAAACTTGGAGCTTTACGTTCGATGTTTTTGTATTACCAGCTCACTACGCGTTTAGTGATAGACATTCTGAGAACCTCAGCTATCTTCTATTCATGAAAGACGGGTGTATAAGCAGATCCTAATTACCGAGATAAAATTAATCAAAAAGACACAACAAGATGTCTTGCAGGCAGCTACACTTGTATAGTCTATCTGTGTGAACTCCTCAAACTGTGTGAAAATTTGAGCTGAAATTTGTGTGTATATAATTATCACAATATATCATATTATGTCCAGTATGCATGCGAAAGATAAGCAAAATTTGACGATCGCGAGTAACTCTCCGAGGAACATATATGTTAGTTGGAAACGTGTCAGCACTAATTTTTTTGTGGGAAACTTTTTATCTCTGTTGGGGCAAATACGAAAACGATAACGCGTTCGACAAACTGAATGAGCTAAATGAGTGTAATTAATGGTGTTTTCAAGAGCACGTATCATACACTGACATAACTTTGAATTGAAGTTCATACCAACATGCTAAAAAAAAACCTATGACGAATATATAGATCATAAAAACAGTAAAATTGCGTCAAGCGGTTGATAAAGAACCACAATTATTTCTCAGTGGTGTCATTAGTAGACGCCTCAGTAAAATTATCAATTTCTAAGTTCATAAATTTGCTAAGATTTATGAAAGAAGCGAAAACTGCCAGTTTCCAAGAATTTCGTTCATTACCTCAATCACTACGATTATAGATATTTTTCAGTTCGAAAAAGAGGCTGAACATCGTTAGATAATTCAATTGCAGCTAATTGAAGGAAGATTTATCTTTTTTTATCTAGTTTTGATAATCTTGGTGAAAATACGATTTCATGCATCTCAGGTAAATCACGTGCTGAGGGTAGTCAAGCGTGTTACTCTTTGCTTTGATGCGGTGTTACGCCTAATCATACCGAACTCAAGGGTTAACCATCTTTACCTGTTCCTGATTGCCCCCTTTCATGGCAGAGGCGCGAAGGTCAGAAACGAGGTAAAAAGCGTAAAAGACGGTAAAATATTCATACGCACCCGTAAGAAGTATATCAGGGAATAAAGTAGCATATAAGGGGATGATGCACCCCTAATAATAGCATGAGTGCCTGTGCGCTTTAACGTTACACAGGGGGAGACCTCTTTTATGCAACTTTCTTCCACATTGACGTAAAGATTACGTGAAAATATGGAGGAAAAGCGCACAAAAACGTAGTAAAAAATAGCGGCACTGAAGGGTGGCATGGTGATCGCGGCGAAGGGTGAAGGTATAGCACGGAAGTAAAGAGGTGAAACAGGTAAAAAGAAAGGTGGATATCGGGGAATAGAGGTGCAAATACAATTAAAGTTGTATAATAGAATCGTCATCATATCTGACATTTTTTTTCGTTTTTACGTGTATTTGGCTGGAAAAATTCGTGTTTGACCACAAATTTCACGGTGGTTTTGGGCTGAAGGGTTTCACACGGTGCAAGAGGTCGTCTAACCAAAATTACCAAGGCAAGAATAGTGGAAATTAACCGACGCAACTGAAAAATGCATCTTCAAAGGTGTCTAAGGGTTAACGCGTGTGAAATCAAAGGCGAGGTGCCAACATTTTTCTGACATTTCCGTAAATTTTCGAAAACGCACGACGGTGAGGTGTTGATTGTGTAATTTAAATGCAAGCACGTTGCTGGAGTCCCCGAGGTGTTTTCCATTTTAAGAGTGTGCCAAAAATCGGCGGCGTCTTTACGAGTGAACGCTGCGAGAACGTTTCAGATAAGACATGCGGACGCATACACATGGTCATCCATTTCCCAATCCCATTGTGTGCGCCCGGTTGGCTTATCTCGTCGCGATTCGATTTTAAACTCCTTCGGCAGTTCAACGCTTTAAAGCGCACCGTTACGCCGGACGGCGCGCGGCGGCGATTCAACGAACAGGGGGGATGGGGTGGCTATTTACAGTTCTGTGAGGGTGGTTAGCGGCAGCGCAAAGCCTCCCCACGGCGGTTGGAATCGCCGGCCATTACACGTTTTGTCCGCTCCGGCGTAAATCCACCCGCCCCAAAGCACTATCCCAAAGAAAAAGTGCAACTTCGTGATGGAAACGCCACGCGGGAAATGTCTTCTCGTTAAACTGCTCATTTCCCATCGACGGGAACTTGCCATAAACCAGCGTGCGCTTGTCCAAACGGGGTTAAACATTATTTCTCCTCGCGCGCACTTTTAAATCAATTATTTTTATCGCTGGCATACGGTTTAAAGCCTTCGATGATTCGATAAGCGTGGTGGATTCGTTTATATTTGCAGTTTTTTTTTTCGAACTGAGGGTCAGAGGACTTAAGAAAAATATATTACCTGATTTTTCATCTCATGCGTTATCTTTTGCCACCATGTTTATTAATAGCGTTCTTGTCATAAACTGATACTTGGCTTTTTAATTGTTTTTTTAAATTAGTTTTGGATGCGACTATCATAAGACATATGAAGGCGACTTTATTGCGTTATTTAATTGCCTACTTAGAATTCAGATCTGCAAACAAATGAACACGATAAAATCCAATCATTGTTGACATCTTGATTTGACGATTTTACGGGTTCGGTGCAGACTTATACATGTTGACTTTTCAATTATCGCAATCATATTTCGTTGTCGAATTGTCTATCAGAAAGTCAATACAAATTCATTAAAATACTTCCAAGGCAATACAATTATTGTTCAGGAAAACATATTTTAATTAAAGTTAATAATAACAAGATAATTTTTATAACCACGTGTTCAACGAGCAGTCTTGACTAACCAAGTGCCCAAACTGGCGTTTGTTTATATCCCAAGACTCGGCGAGCACGCATACATCTCAGATTTGTGAATGCATCTTCTGTATTTATTATTTATTTTTCTGTATTTATTGATAATTTCATTTTACATAATATCAATATATCAATATCGAAATTTTTAATATCGTTTTGACATGTCACTGACATAATCGCCCTCTGTTTAACATGATTTAAACTTAAAAAAACCGCGTCACTGATAAACGGTAACGACTAATAGAGTCCGCCGGTGTGCAGATTATAGTTTCTAGGCAAGACCTAAATGAATTGTAGTTAAACTTAATAAATAAAGAAATCGATTTAATATTTAATGATTTCAATTTAATTGAATAAATATTATAATTAAATAAATCGAAATAAACTAAAATTAAATCGCTTTACTTATTATAAATATTGATCTTTATAGCCAATTTTTCACAAAAAAAGTTAGTTAATGTATAATAACAGCCCACCTGTGCAGCACAGCTGGTAGTGCTTCGGTCTATCGTGCAGGCGGACGGGGTTCGAGTCCCCGGGGTGGGCACCCACAAGTGTGAATTAATTTATTAATTCACACAAAAATCCACACATTCAGACTCACCCTACAAAATTCACAACAATTAAAAATCAGACACGAAGAACACGACAATTGCAGTATGCGCATCCCACTACAATCACAACAAGCAAAAAACCACGTCAAGAGGCATTCAACACTCAACAAGGATCACAACTCAACACATCAATACAACACAAACAATCACAAAAAAAATCACAACATCACATTACCATGTATATAAAAATAAATAAATAAACATGTATCCAGGCTGAAGGACCGATGGACCAAAAACAATAAAAAAAATGTACAACAACAAAATTTAAAATTATTAACATAAATATCGACTATTAATTTACTTATCGATAATTAATTCATAGAAAAATCTATATTAGTAAGAATTTGTTTTATTTATCAAAATACGAAAATATAAATTATTCTCATTTTGGACAACGCAATTTAAATTTATTATTATAAATATCGATTATTACTTAATACAAATATCGATAATTAATTAATAGAAAATTCGATATTTATAACAATTTCCTTCATTTATCACAATCAAGTAGATATAAATGTATATTAAATATAAATATCTATTTATATATCTATTTCATTTAAACACGGATATTTGCCATAGAAGATAGACATTTGCGTAAACTTATTTCATTTGCAATTTCCGTATTAGTTATATACATGAAAGAATATTTTGAGAGCTAAATAGGAATGGAAAACAGACGCCAGACACCACTGTTTCCGACCGGGCGCTCCACAAGCCAAACATAAGTGTCGCCGGTACTGATCCGATGTTCGCGGGTTCGAATTTTGCCTGCGAACTTTTTTTTTTTCTTTTCAAATTATTTATTTAACAAATAATAATATAACAATAAATAACACACAAATAGCACATAATCACGCACTATTTTGGCCCATTAAAACATCCAAGGCACCAACTGATTCTGCATATTGAACATTTTAGCGGCAGTTTTGAATGTATATGTATTTTTAATGTATCTGCACGAGAACATACCTGATTCTCGTTATAATTATTGTTATATCTCTGTCTTCTGAATGTTTTGCTGCATATCTGGCATATTTGAGAATAGTGGCTTTTTTTTATCAATTACAATGGGCTCTATTGACGAATTGATTGTTCCATGCGTTATGCAATTACTGTAATCAAAGATATGGTTTTCTTAATATTGAAAGTTGCGTGATTCGCAATTTGAAATCTGTTGCGAAGTACTTGCGATCGTATTTATTGTTATGTAATTATTGTTATTATATAACAATTTGGTGTTGGACAATTGGAACACTCTCCTTGTTAGTTAAAGAAATAGACGCCGCATACATTTTCAAAGTTTTGTTTTGTTGATTATTTATTATTTTAGTAATCCATTGGTATATTTCTGCCATTTCTGTTCCTAATCGATTCAATGTTTTATTATTCTCGATAGTTTGAATATTTATTTCTACTTCACCAAAAACCAAACTCGGCTCCTTCGTAAGTGCGTTCATTATGATAATTTCACGTTCAAAATCAGTGTGACATGTGTTGCGTAGTCTATATATTCTATTTATGCTGAGTTGGAACAGTGATTTTATTTTTCAGTTTACATTAATGAAAATGTTTCCCTGGAGTTCGTAAGGAATCACACGTTTCGAAGTGTTTTCACTTCAAATGAAACACAATGCCTTCCTTCTATTATTAAAATATTCAAGAGTGTTAATCTCAACCGTTACTATTATCTACAAAATCGTTGGCACCAGTTTGATAGGCACCAACAGTAAATGATCTGCATTATTGTTTTCGGTGGTTTTCAAATGTCTTCAATTTTTTGAGTGCCTCAAGAGTTGATGCGCTGCGTCTAAGATAATAGAATTTAAATTAAGTTTCTAATATCATCACCTGCAGCCCTTTGCTTCTCTTTTTTTTTTGGAAACACTCGAGCATCCATTGAAATGTGCTTGGGGATTCAAAATTAGCAATTTTATTCCACATTTTAGGTACTATATAATATGTTTTGATCTGGTATTTGTTGGTATCCAAGAGATTAACATCAATAGCGATTTTCTACCACATTAGTATTGCATTGATCTGCTTTTATGTATTATTGTAATTATTATATTTGGCGAAAAGGCTGGTAGATCGCTATACGTATTATTATTATTAGTAATATGTTAAATATCGATTTTTGTCGTGACATTAACAATAAGTTTTTATATTTTATAATAGTATTATGCTTTTCTATTAAATCACGGATACAGGTTAGTAACACTGCTGTATGAGTCCGAGATTCCATGTGTATTAATGATCACTG
>WSZQ02084302.1:0-16017 GCA_019419845.2 Weissflogia rhopalogaster
AGTCTGAAAAAAAGAATATTAACAATTCGTAAAATTATAATAAATTATTAGGTACCATGGGGTAACATTGGACTTTTCTGTGAAAATTTTAATGGTTCATTTTTTTCGATTTTGTGTTGAAGTTTGTAAACTGTTATTAAGAGTTCCAAAATAGTTTAAAATTTCTAAAAATCAAAACCCTAGGTATTTCGAGTTTTCGATGTCATATGTTGTGCCTTATAACCTCAATAACTGAGTTCTTTGGTGTTTTAGGTTAAATGACATAACCTCTATAGTAATTTATAGTAATTTTTCGAGGTTATACCACTTAGGTGAGAGAAAATATACACCTAATAAGGAATAAGGTAATTTTTTATAAGGATCAGGATGTTGTAGCTAATAATTTGCACTTTAGAGACTAATATTAGAAGTGCATAGTGCCATTACAATTAATTTCGCTTTTTCATGGCGAATTTACCAGATTCCGGATTCGATTATTTAAAACGTCGCAAAAACCCCAATCGTGGTAAGTGCATATTTGTTAAAAAGAGTTGGGTACTTCAAATAAAATATTAAATTCCGTGTACTCAAAAAATTCAAGTTCTCTGACCCATAACGGAAATGTCCGATAGTGAAAATGAACCTCGAAAAAGAGCCATCATACAGTCAATGGCTGAAGCACGTGCTTTAGAGGAATGAGTTAGTAATAACATAAATGCAAAGAAAAAAGACTCACCGATAACAAAGAATGAACAACTTTGGCAGTAAGACTATCCTTCACAAATATTAAGGCACAAATACTATCCTCCTGCTGTGGCCTGTTAAAGTATCTCCGATTAGCCCTTGGAAACCTCCGTCCTTTCACAGCACCTGGATTTCTTATAATTTCAACCTTCTTCACCTCCTCCTCCTCCACTTTGGGCCGGGGTTGATCACTTGGCCCCAGCACCCTCAACATCTCAATCAATCTCTCCACCTTACCCGTGCAAAATATCCTCAACGCGTCAATATCACTCATATCCTCAATGGCATCTGCAATAATAGCACGCACCTTCACCATCAACGTCTGAATACTCAAAAGAAGCAGATAATGCCGTTCATAAGCAACCTTCACCCGAAGTTTCTCAATCTGATGCAGTAAATGTACGGCCGCGTAAAACGCACAAACAATCCCATACTCCTCCAAAACTGCCTTAAACTGGACGATCATCTCCAGTGGTGTCGCACATGGATCCGGAATACTCTTCAATTCCTCAGTTAACTCACCACACTCATCACCATAAATCATACACAAATCATGGACGTGATCCTGAAGGAACTCCTCCAAGGTATTAACCTCCTCCTTAATGATCGTTAAAAGTTGGTTCGATTTTTCGCAGTCTTTGTTAGTATATTCAACGATAACTTCATGTGGCTCACAGCTAAGTTTTACCAATGTGCATAACTCACTTGATGTGTCGACTTTTGCATGAAGAAGAGTTTCCAATCTGTTCATTTCAGCTTCGAGAAGTCGTGGTTGTAGATCTTCGCTGAGGAAACCGGAAACGAGGCCAATCACTCGTGGTTTGGCAATGTCTTTGTGTGTAGTCTTCCACATTGACATTATATACTTAAGATGTTTTTGTTTCTCACCGTAGAAGCAATCATCGATGATGATAACATTTAGAAAGGATACGTTAAAGTCTAACAGATGGAGGAGCTGCTCGCAGATGTCGGCAGTCATGAGAAATATCACATATTGTTGTCTTAAAATGTTCCATTCTTCGATGGTTTGAACTGGTGTTGTGATTGTTTTCACTGGGAGATCTGTAGAGATTTCATTGTTCAAATTAGAATTAGATTAACTGATGCACCAATATATGAAGAGAAAGGAATAGGATTGCTAAAGTTGTATGGAGATCATATGTGAAAATGAAACTCAAACAAAACGGAGGGACTTTCGCCAATTTTATCTTAACCTAACACAAGTCTGACATAACCCCAGTGGATTAAATCATAAGCCACCAGGGAAAATCTAACCTAAAATCATGATCACAATTTTAGATGTACTCATGGAATTACTGTTAACATCAATCTCAAAATATAATAAAATGCATAGATAAATAAACTCAGAGGAAGAGATGCTCAGAGATTGCCATGGACAATCAGAGATACCATGCATAAGCTGCCGCTACTGAGTAGTGCGATATTATATGGGCCAACAACATAGACCAATCGACATAATTACATTCTCAAGGCGTACTTAGTGCACTGGCATCATCAGAGTTGATAAGGACTCTGCTTGTAGCAGATTTGGCCAAGTTACTTAACATATTGGCCAGAACTAGGACGGTGAAACTAAACTGGCGAAGAATTGCAAGAGCATTTAATCAGAAGAGAATGGCAAACACTAAATTGTTGCCACAGAGAAGTTTCTTGCACAAGATCCAAGCAGCATAAATCTTAGGGAGCTACCAAGGTCCGTTATGGGCCATTGCATGAAACTTACCTGTAAGTAATTCTATTTGACTAGATAAAATATTCATATTATGCGCTTCGAGGATATAAAACGCTCGTTTGCCATCAGCAGCACGCATCTGCCATGCCAACTCCTGCACCAGCTTGATTGCAATAAACGACTTGGAAACCAGAGTGCTGGAGCAGATAATTGTGTTCGTATCCTTAATTCGTGTGATGAGCTCCACTTGGTACTCAGCCGGCGTAAAAGTATGCGTGTAGAAGTGGTCGTTGGTATAATTGAGCCCCATATTTTCAGCAGGTGGTTGCAGTTCCTGTAACTCAGCTGAATCGTTTACCAGACTTCACAAGCCTTCCAATACGATGCAATCGTCTGAATCTCCACTAATATCAGTACATTTTATATTCGTTAGGCTGCAGGTGTTTCCAGCCTGCAGTTTGTATTTGTTACATGGCGTTGGGTGTTATTTTCGCCGGCTGCTGGCTTTGACGGCATCGCAAAATGTGATAAGCGATGTTTGCACTGTAGATTTACTCACTACTCACAGCAATTCACTCTGGTTTGGTGTTGTTTATTTTTTTATTTTTGAGGGTTATGTTATGGTTATGTCCGCTGATTATACTTATATTGAACTTATAATGCATGAAAACACTTCACATCGATGTAAATTTTTATCCTTCTGTATACAAAATACCGGGGCGAATATAACCTCTGTAGCATAACCTTTAAAACACAAATTATACTCAAAAGAATAGAAAACTGTATAGTGTGTTGCCTACATTCGACAAAATATAATATCAAACCCCATTTAGTGAATTCTTGGTTGCATATGTAAAATTAAGATATTTTAAATATTTGAAAAAAACTCGGTTCATATCACAGAAAAACTCGAGAAAATTAAGAAACATATAAAGAAATATCATATACAATATTCAGAATAAGGTGCGCTATCCCATGGAGTATTTATTACTGCATATTTCTTTGAATAGCGTCTATTCATTTTTGTATAGTTGGTTGCTTACATTTATTTGTATTCTAATATTGTTTTGATTTATTATTACTTTTATCAATTTTACATATGTTATACCACTCTACAGATATAATAGTAACGCTTTCGTACCTTGGAGTTGATTATTTTCATCATACTACTAATGTTTTATTGGTTGAATTACATAACCAAACTTGTGTTTATGTACTTTCAAATAAAACAAAAGTGAGAGAATTTCTAATTGAAACGATTGTCAATGTCATTATTTTAAATATGTAAATTTTTCTCTTTTTATTCTCCAGCACTGTTTCATTTTAATTCTGAAATATCTCACGAACTTCAATTTCAAACCTGTAGATGAATTTATTCAAAGAAATATAGACGAATTTTAAAGAAAGAAGAAGACATTTTCAACCCTAAGAAGAATCAACATTTGATTGGGAGAGTTTGGTGAAAATGTCCAGCCCCGACTCAACTCTCTTAGAACATTTCCTCTGTGGTGGTATGGCCGGTTCATGGACGGTCCTGGTGGGTCATCCTTTCGATACTGTGAAAGTACGTCTTCAAACCATGCCGGTCACAGGACCCAATGAAGTTCCCCTATACACAGGCATGCTTGATTGTTTTCAAAAAACCTTGATGTCCGAAGGTGTCCCTGGACTCTACAAAGGCATGCTGGTCCCCATTTTAACGATTACACCAGTTTTTGCCATTTCTTTCATGTCCTATCGTTTCGGGAAGGAACTTTTTGGAAACAACGATCCGAATATGTCCACCTTGCGAAAGTTCTGTGCAGGTGCCTTTGCTGGGATGGTAACAACGACCATAATGGCACCTGTTGAACGCGTCAAATGCATGCTGCAGATCCAGCGAGAGAAATCGAAAGCAAACAGGCAGTTTAAGGGCCCTGTCCATTTAATCACCTCAGAGATTGCCGCTGGTGGTATTACGCGACTGTTTAAGGGATACTTTGCTACGATTCTGAGGGAGACTCCTGGAGGTGGAATTTATTTCCTGACATACGACGCTTTTACGGCTTATGAGACTCCAACTACGTTTGGGACCATTATGAAGATGATAATTGGTGGTGGTATGGCTGGTGTTGCCATGTGGATTGCGGTTCTACCTTTTGATGTTGTGAAGAGTCGCCAGCAAACAGCTCCGGAAGGACAGCAATCTGGGATGATGTTCGTCTTCAGGGATTTAGTTGCCAAGGAAGGTTTCTCTGCTCTGTATAAAGGTGTCGTGCCTGTTATGACAAGGGCCTTCCCTGCCAACGCAGCTTGCTTCTTGGGATTTGAGTTCTGTAATCGACAGATCATTCAGAGGCTAAAGAATAGGTACCCTGATTGAGGATGTCCGACTTTTATTTTAATCAAATACATTAATCAAATCATGTGGAAATTGAAATAGACAATAGAAAATTAAATAATATGACAGAATAAGACAAGTAATCTTAAGCATTTCCCCAGGTATTATTGACGATCCAATCTGTGTAAGCGGCGACTCTGGTGTAGATACTTGGAAGGTTTTCTCCTCCACAGTATTTACCAAAGGAGGTTACCCCAATTGCGTAGTAGATACATTGGTAGTGTTCTCTGGAGATGACTAGTGGTCCTCCAGAGTCTCCCTGGAAGAGTTTCATAAATTTCAAAATATAAAGTCAAAGAGCTTTCTAACACTTCTCAAATTGGAATTTGCAGTTTGCCAATTCCAATCTGTTGTCACGTTTGATGGTATGGCTTGAGAATATCTGGGGTTTTTACTGGAACTGTTATAAACGCACAGGAAGCAGGTATGCACGTTTGAAAGTGGAAAAAAGTGGTCATGGGGCCAATGCATTTTTGGAAAGAGTTTTCTAGGAACTCTTAAAGGTATTATTTAAAATGTTGGCCAGTAATTTTTGATAGGAATTCCAGAGGCAGTGAAAGCCGATACTCAATAGTGTAATTCAAGATATAAATCTTGAGACCTGGAGCAACTTGTTCTTTCCGGACACTTGACAAAATATATCGGTTTTATAAGATTATTCAAGCATACATGATCTGCATTTTGGGTCCAGTACTGATCATTCAAGTGGTTATACTTTTTGTGGTAGTGTTATATTTAACAATCCCCTTTGAGAGTGAGGCTAGGGAGTAGGAAGTTCAGTAATAAGTAACCTGGTCCTTTAAACCTAACCTGGTATGCTTGGAGGTACAACAAACTTACCAAACAAGTATCCTTGCCCCCAGCTCTATAACCAGCACATATCAGACCGTTGGTAACACCACTACCTAATTCCCTCCTATAGGATGCGGTACAGTCATTATTATTGTAGATATTCAGTCCCACTTTCAAAAGGATTGTACTCGTCGGTCCAGCTGCAAAGAAAACTCGCTCTTAATGTATTGTCTCCTCAAGCGTCTAACAAGTAAATATATACCAAATTCCGTTTGACCCCATCCAGTTGCAATGACATTCGAAGGATTCGTATATTCTTCCGTGTACAAACAAGCAGGTCGTACAATCTTCGAAATTCTAACATCCTGAGCAAGTTTGAATAATGCAATGTCATGATACTTTGTAGCTCTCTTGTATCCCTCATGCCGAATAATTTCACTAATACTGATCTCTTGAAGATTTGCTTGGGTACCATCCAGATCGATAGTCCCCAGACGTACCCTTGCTGCATTTCCACTGTGATTAATACCAATGATATATTTCAATTCTACTTTGTTTACTCAGTTTACTTACTGTGAAGGATGTACCGTGCAATGGGCAGCAGATAGTACCACATTTTTACTGATGAGGGTACCACCACAAGCCCAGACGTATTCACCAAGTACATTACGGAAACCAATGGCGGCCTTTAGTAACAAACATTGTTGAAGACAAAGACAGAACACTTCAGAAAAGAGGTATTACCATATGGGGGAATTCCCCTTCTTTGGCAGGTTGTCCTCCAACGATTAATTGCTCTCCGCCTTGATCGCAAATAGGAATGCTGATTATTTGTGGGGCACCACCAGCAATCAATGGTAGGATCTCATAGTCTTTGTTCAGCACCTTGGTGTATTCGTTACATTCTATGGAAAACCCAGCTTACGTAAGTTGATCTCATAGTAAGTCCTCTGCTAAGTCATAGGACTTAAGACAGTTTAAATACATTTTGGTTAACGGTAACTTTACAAGTAATGTAATAACTTAATATAAAATGTTGTTTACTTACTTTCGGCAGCAATTTGTCTACTCCGCCGGCTAGCACCTAGTCAAATATACACAATTAACTCTACGCAAATTAATGTTTGAAGGTCATGCAACTCATTCTGTTTCCTAGTTCATTAATTTTAAAATCCACGCTGAACTTGGCAATTTTAACTTACCTTGACCTCTAACAAAACACACGATCCCCAGAGAAAGCACTCCCAAAATGGCGACGGCAACTTTCATTTCTTTTGTTTGGGACTTAAGTAGCCTGATGTCTCAAAGTAATTAAGTAGCACAGCGTTGATTAGTTCACCGCTTGATGGTTTCCACAGTACTGACCGGTCTGAGTAATATTGTGCTCTTTACTAATCGGGTGTCTGAGGTTTGCGGTCAGGTTGATTAAATATTAATAGATGTGATTATATTCGATCATAACACGTTTGGTTGGAAAGTTCCTCAAATAATAGTAATTATTATTTTAGTGGAATTCAAATTATGCTGAACATGGTGATAAATGATGAATTATAGAAGGAAAAACCATTTTGATGTAAAAAAATAAATTTATTTAATGCAGGTTATAAAATATGTATATAAAATATATCTACAATATTAATTATAAATATTTCTAAAGTTAAGGATATTCAGGGTATTTAACGGGATTACCAAATCGTCTGAACTATCCAGTCAACATAGGAGGACACCCTCGTATAGATTGCTGGTGTATTGGGTGCTGCACAATGTCTTCCAAAAGAGGTTATGCCAACTAAATAGAAAACGCACTGGTTGTTCTTCTTTGTGATTAGGAGAGGTCCACCTGAATCACCCTGGATTCAAAATTTATAATTAGCTTTTGAGGGATCTTAAGTTTGGAGGAGTGATAGAATGGTAGGAAGGGTTCCCTTATTCCGCCCTCTGGGTATAAGCTCTCAGCTTGAAAATGGGGGTCTTTACCAGCCACGAAAAAGCTTAATAATGGGGGAATACTTACACTACACGTATCTCGTCCCCCTTTCAGGTCCCCTGCACAGAGCATTGTATCCACAATACCCTGTGGTAGACCTTTGGTCCCAGCCCTGTAGGTATTCTCACACCTACGGTTTGAAAATATTTGAAGGGTGACTTTTAGAAGAGTATCACTTGCACTTCCTCCAAATTCAATGCGACCCCAGCCGGTTGCAATAGCATTCGATGAAGTTATATCCCTGTCTGACCATAGACAGGCAGGTCGAACCATAGGAGTGTATCGAACTTTTTTGTCTAGTTTGAAGAGGACGATGTCATTGTATTTCTCAGAGTGGACATATTGAGGATGTCTGATGATCTTCTCGATGTTGAAGTCTTGTCGAGTGTTGTGGTTTTTATGGATGCTGGTGACCCCAAGACGAACCTTTACTGGAGGTCCACTGAAAGTTTTTAAGTATCGTTAAGAACGTTAAAGATGTAGAACAGAGTAAAATAAGTTCTTCTTCACCTGAAGGAGGACCTTCTTCAGATGAAGGATTTCAAAATGTCCTTAAGGTTTTTTTAAAATCTAAAGTAAAACTTACTCTCGAGATGTCGCACAATGAGCTGCGGAAACTACATATCGATCACTAATCAGGGTACCCCCACAGTTCCAGTTAATAGCACCTTCCACGTCTCTAAATCCAATCGCAGCCTATGAGTTATGCATTACAAATCCATTCAGTATTTATTTCTAAAATATGCTTACCATGTGCGGGAACTCCCCATCTTCAGCTGGTTTACCTCCAACAATCAATGGTACTCCGGCATGATCACATTTCGTAATATTGATACTTGTGGGTTCTGCATTTGCGGTCAGGGAAATAACTTGAACTTGTTTATTCAGAGAACTGCTGTATTCCCTGCATTCTGGAAGTTTATGTAAGCTTTAGAAGTTTCTGGGATTTACCATGAAGGAAATACATTTACTTTCTGCGCAAATTTCGGCAGCATTGTTTGGTAGGGAATCATCGGGGAAAGTGAAGACATCAGCCCCATTCGCGATGTCGATGTCGAGGAAAGAATTTTCGTTTGGTTGTACATCGGTTTCTGGTGATTAAATGTTGAAAAAAATTTAGAACATTTTGTATTCTTCCTGACGAGATCAACATTGCTATCTTATAGTTTCTTTATCCCTTGTCAATTTTCTCTAATTATATACACCAAGTTGGTTCGGAATCTGTCCTCTCAGTCTGTCACGGTGGCCAGAGATTATTATGTAAGAAGATACTTCACCTGGCAAATGAATAATGGTTGACAAGCCTGAACCAAACCTGAATAATGATATCGTGGTTGATACAAGGAGAGTACGTTACTCTTACGGCAATCTTACATGGCAATCAGAAAGGACCTACATAGGATCTGGTGAATTATAAACTTGACCTTATATGGTCTCAAGTTTTCTAAAATAGAGCCGGGGACTTAAGCTCATCAAATCGAAAAGAGTCAATCGCAGGGAAATTCAAAGGAGAAGTCAGAACAGAAGCTGTATCACTGCTCATATCCTCATTCCAATAAAATTTAAGTATACAGTCTTCGAAATAATTGTAGGTTCTTACATATATTTTTAGAAATAACGCAATTTAATTGAAGGTAAGCTCAATTTCCCATAACTTAATTCATACCTTCACAGCAGACAATTGGTAAATTCCCCTGAAAACCACAAATCGTTGGCTTAATTCCAACCTCAGCCTGTTTCTTCGCCTGAGGACAGTTCGTAGACAATTTGCACACGCCCGGAGCGCCGGTATATTGAAACGTGCAGAAACTACCAGCTATAAATACCAATAAATTTACATACTTGTACAAAACATATTTTGCTTTGCAGCATAATGGGTCCACTTTTTAAAATGGTACTTCTTAGACCTACCTTGACGTTGTCCAAAAATGTCACCAGATTGCAACATCAGGATGGTAACAACCATCCGGAATCGCCACATATCCGCCATATTGTTACCAAATCACCCTCACACTCACAAAATTAACAGCTCACCACTAAAATAAATCCTATCAAGCCAAAGACACTGATGGTAATTAATTATCCATACTTCTTGAAGAATAACAGGATGACTCCGGTTTATTTCGTGTGGCAGTAATTATGTCAATTTTTACCCGAGTCGTACGCATGCGGCCAGCACACTGATTGATCGTTTAGCAGCGCTAAGCGTTTTGTTGCGCCGATATATCGTCCGTTGTTTGTCGCTTGTGTTGTGTTCGCTAAACCGCACCTGGCCGAGGTGTACGTGCATCGTGTCGCCATCATCTGTGCCTGTGTGCGTATTGCTCTACCGCCGACTAAATGCGTATGTACGAAATGTTAATTATTAGACTGTCACAATTGTGTTGTGGAAACCGGTCCTCATAGACGCACGCTGCTACTAATTATAAGCTGCCGCCTGAGGGGAATTCAATGCGCACATGGCGGTAGGTTAACCGATCGTAAACGATAGCGATAATTGGCTGTTAATTACTCTTGTTGAATGCAAGTTATTTATTAATGGAGCAAATGCTTATTTGATATCATTGTTGTTTGTTTTTGTTCTGCGGTGGCTCGGGACTTTTTGATATTACCTTGGGATTTTAAATTTTACATGGAAATATGTTTGTACTGTTTGTCATTTTGTACTTGTGGGTTGTACTTGGTATTTTTGTCTTGGTCAGACTAGGAGATGATTTGGGTTGGCCTGCTTTAAGTTTGGCTGGTTTGAGTTCATTTAAGTTGGGTTTATACATGGATGGGTACGCTTGGGTTGTTTTGAACAGACTTGGGTTAGATTGGGCTGTGGAGAGTTAAGTTGTATTGGAATTAGTTTAGCTGAGTTTAGGAAGGTTTGGATTAACATGGATGGGCCTGGGTATAACCAATCGCTGTGGTTCTCAATGTGTGGTCCGCGGTCCCCCAAGACACCGCGAAGTGGTTTTGATAGGACCTCAAAAACAGACCGATTCATTGGAATGAATTGGTTCCATTTGGTTAGAGTTAAAGGGGTTAGTGTGGCATTGACATTACTTGGTCTTAATTGGTTGGATTGGCTTGGATTCAGTAAGGATCCTTTGACTTGGAATGGGGTGGGTTTGGGTTGGATATGAATTTATATCAGATTTCAGTTTCTTAAGTTGTAATGTGTTGAACTGGATTGGAATGGGTTAGGTTCAGGTCCACAGGTTCGAGTTCATTTTGATTGTTATAGATTTTCGTGTAGCTTGGAATCCTTTTTTTTAAGTATTTATTTGTATCAATATTTTCGATCTTAGATGTATCATATTCAAATATATATTTTAAATACCGATATATCGATATTTATTAATATCGGAATTAGCTAGTATCGCATGTAGCAGGGGGCAGGGGCTTTTCAGACGTGGGTCATAGAGTGTCAACGACAGCATGTAAAAACATATTGGAAATTCTCAGTCATTATCGATAAAATATCGATATTTCAGTGCAGAAACAGGAAAGTGACAATTGGGATCACGTAGCCTCTTCAACTTCGACCAGGTCCAATGGTTAGCAACTTTTTCAGCCGGAAAAGCCAAACATTTCAATTTACAAAGTTGGAGCTTAAAGAACTACATATTTTGCGATAACCTAAGGACTTGTTAAAATAACCCATTGGACACGAGTCAAAAAATGTCCCATCAGGAGAATCCTTCAGGTATTTCAAGAGTCACAATCCAAAAAGCCGTATTTAGCACGCAATCCGCAGGTTGCCGTTGTCTGGACTAGTCAATGAAAATTTTCAATTTCATAATAAATAGAGGCTCCAAGGTTTGGAAAACGTTGGTCTAGATGAAATAAGATTATATGAGACTATTGTATTAACATAATCGCTTTCATTCAATGGAATATAATACAATAACACTGCTGTCAGTTGGAATTATTTACAAATTAACTCAATTCAGCCTGTATCACCTTGGATTCGTTTCACATAGCAGTTTAATTAAATGTTTTACATTGAACGGAACTACGGAACGATAATAATTCATGCAATTTATTGTCTTCTTCGTACTTCTGCTGCCATCCTTGTACTTTGTCTGGAATGACATATTTGCGGTTTTGCACAATACCATTGGGGATATTCCGATGCAAATGAAATCAATTTAATTCGTGGGTGAATCCATTTTTAAGTGGTTCTCATGGTAAACAATTACGTTCATTTGCATACTGGCGTGTGATTTAGATTGCTGTGTGCGAGATTTATGGTGAAGGCGAAAAAAAAAGCAAAAACACAATCGTCTGCAACGCGACTTGGTTTATGCAAGGAGACATGATCGGAACCAAAGCCAATGTCAAGGAACTGCGAATGAATATTATATACATCGTCAGGAGAGGCTCTAAAATTATGAATTTTAAAATTTTGTTCTAAGGACGATGAACTTATCTTAGAAATATCCGAATGATCTGAATAAATCTGAATTGCTTCAGATAATTTAAAATTTGCTGACAATTGTAAATTTCACTTTAATCCACATCTGATTGAAATAAAACGCAATACAGAAACCTTAAGAATATCTAAAAGATAAAACCACAAAAAAAAACTTCCAAAAACTACAAATCATAAAAAAACCCAAGCTTACAATGCGCAATAAACGCCTACGATTCCAACTAAAACAATAACGTCCAAGAACAAAAGAGAAAAAGAACAGAAACCATGATTAAAGACATAGAATTACCCTACTTGAGCGTCATTTTATCAACTCACAATCAGTGTATGTGTCACTGCATGTATTTCATGTCGTCATTGGTTTTTGGTAACTCGCATATAGCTGGTTTTTCCCTAGTGGAAGTACGTATCCTCTCACTCACTCCGGTCGCCCCAGGTCACTCCCTACCAAAGTACAATTGCCATTGGCTGACGTTGATTGCGATGGTGCGAGCGATATGACTTACGTGTGGTCAGTCGCATGCGGGCGCTTGTACGACTGTGTGAGTGGCGGAATTTCAACTTCCACTTTTTGCTGGGTTATCGTGGATGAGCTACACACAATCACAAACTTGTCGATAAATGTGTATAAATAATTCGACCACGAAAACAGCCACACAGTTATTCCACACACGATATTGCGAGCACATCGACTTAAGTCAGTACTGAGCCGTTCATTGTTTACACAACAAAAGCTAGTGAAGAATTAATTTGAAGATCATTAACAAAACTTTCTTATAATTATGTTGGTGAGTAGATTGTGTCTAATATTATAGAATAATTAAGATTAATTAACAATAAGTATAAGTAAATGTGATTTCTAAGCAATGGAATACATACAAATTTGTTATTACTCTTTTAGCAATCTTACTTTTAAGGTCAAATGTTATCGAGGTCGTACTAAGAATTTTTATATTCTCTGTTTGTTTTTGCTAGCGGTTTCTACTGATCGTAGCTGTAGTTGTCTCAAGCGGAATGGCTCAGCGTCCGACGTACGCCGGTAGCCGGCCAATAGGACCGCCGGATTTGGCATCGCGATTCAAGGATCAAGCAGCGGATGCTACATCAACGGTGGCACCAGATTTGGGACAACGTTTTGGTGAAGATGGTAGTGCAGGTGGAACTGTCAATAATTTACCTGTGGATGCCTTGGGGGATGAGTATTTGGTCAACAGGTTGAACCAGTGGCCACGGGAACATCGTCCATTTTGGTTGATCAATGCTGAAGCGATTGAGGCCCATAGAAATCGTAATGTCAATGCCCCACAGGGTCAGACACAACAGGGGCAAGGACAGGGACAGGGACAAGGACAGTTCTTGGGATCTCGTGGTAATTTCAACTTTGGCCAGGATCAGCAAGAGGTGCCATCTCTTCCAATTCGACCTACTCACCATAGGTCTTCATTCCTGTCGCCTGCAAATTAGAGTAGTTTGAAATGGACGATGTAATTTAAGAGGATTTTTACTTTACCAAATAAAATTTTAATAGAAATAATGTTGTGTGATAGTCTTCTTTGTGGTAAGATATCTGATAATTCTAGAACCACCGATAAGATTAATATGGTCTGGTTCAGTTCATGTTCCCAATATTTGGGATAACACCTGAAGGGAGTGGCAGTGCAGATGGAAATGGCATTTGCCTGTGAATGCCTTGGGATGAGTTTTTGGACAACATATTGAACCGATCGCCGCGGGAACATCATCCCGTTTGTATTATCAACTTTGAGGCGATTGAAGCCCACATAAATCGTAACGTCCATGTTAAACATTTTAGAGACAAGTGCAGGGACAAGGAAAGCCAGTTTTCGGGATTTCGTGGCTAACTTCAACTTTCACCAGGATCAACAAGATGGGCACATCTACACATCACAGGTCTTCATCTCAATCGCCAGCCAATTAGGGTAGTTTGAAGTGGACGATGCACTTTAAGCGGATTTTTACTTCACTAAGTAAAATTTTAATGCAAATAATGTTGAGGGATAATAATGTTGGGATTTTGGATTATGGATTTAGGATTTGGGATTTAGGATTTGGGATATGGGATTAGGGATTAGGGATTTAGGATTTGGGATGGTTACCAGAAACTAAGTAAAGATCTCACTTCAGGCGCACTTCAGTACATGATCTAAATATTCTATTTCCGAATGAGATTTTCTCCTATGACTAAAAAAATTGCACCGAAATTGCCATTACTTTTGTTATTGAAAGAACCTGAAAATAAAGTTGCGCGTGAGAGATGGTCTAAAGAACCACCTGAAAAAGGAAAGAGGAAAAGAGTGCTCTGAAGGAACAATTCAGCACGCAGCCCGATCTATTCTTAATTTCATGCTTCTGATCAGAGGCCTGGTTGACAATTTCGAATCTAGCAGGTTAGTAGAATGGTACATCGACTATTTTGTCCTACACTATCAAGACCTGAAACGATGGCCTGTGATCTCAGGGCTCTCGCAAGCATATATTACATTCGAAGTAGCCCTATTAACAATCAAATTGTATATAGGTATTGTGTATAAGAGAAAAAGGTATCTTAAAAACTACAAGATTTAAATTATATACGTTTAAAATTATAATATTTCTTTACATAATATGATACAGAGTATGTGTGGCTTAGCACAAGCGACAATGTAATATGAAAACGTAAATACATGTAAATAAACAAATAAATAAACAAACCCCCTTCCAAGAGGTCGGGGTAACAATGAAAAGATCCAATGGCCCAAGCACTTTCACACTAACAAATTAAAAATATATCTTTATATATATATCCAATTCAGATTAGAATTGCTACTCCCCATTCTATATTCTCATTCACGTAACAATAAAAGGGATATACCAGCGATTTTCCCGAGCCCCATCAAAAGATGGTAAATTGTTGAGGATGCTGGCAGGGTTCAAGATAACCGGTGGTATAACCCGATGCCCTTGGAAGGCTTTGAAACAAATTGGTTTTAATCGCAGGGAGTATGTTCTTATGTCTGACGAATGGTGTCAGTAGAGTTAGGTCCCAATGAGGAAGGGACCGATTTATGCCTAAACTAGGGTTATATGTTTATTACTCGCCATTGGCGACGACATTCACGGAGAAGGCGGCTAGTGTCTCACTCTTCTTGCCGATGGCCTTCGCTTGGTACTGGCCGATGTCGTTGTGGTCACACTTGGTGATCTTGAGCGTGTACCGTTTACCCTCCTGTATAAAGCCATACTTGGAGACACTCTCGCGGATCGGCTTGCCATCCTTCAGCCAGTTGATCTGAAGTGGCTCGTCTTCGGTCTCGGCGACAAACGTGCCCGTCTCGCCCTCGGCGAGCGTGGCGGAGAGCGGGAATGTTTTGAACACGGGCGCCTTAGGCTGCTCGCCAGGTACAAGTACATTCAGCGTACAGCTGCTGAAGGTCTCGCCGGCGTCGTTGAACGCCTCGCAAGTGTACGCGCCGGAGTCCTCAGGGAAGATCTCAGCGATGCGCAGCTTGTAGATATTTGCCTCGTGCGTGTACTCGAAGTCTTTGCTGGGTTTGATCTCCTTGTTGTTGTGCAGCCAGATGACGTCGAAGCGATCACTACCGATGATTCTGCATGAAAGCTCGACTGGTTCACCGTCCTTCACGAATGCCGATTGCAAATGGCTGACGATCCTTGGGGGTTTGTCATTGGTCTTCTTCTTGCCATTAACCACGTTTCCCATGGCTGTGAACCAAAATAAAACACATCAGATCAGCACTTACCAACAGAAAAACAGAAACAAAACTTCAGGTAAACTTACGTTTGACAGTGAGTTTGCAGAAGGTCTCAGTAGATCCAATCGAATTAGTAGCTTTACAGACATATTCGCCCGCATCTTCAGGATATACCTCGTTAATAGTCAGTGTACAAATGCCATTTTTATATTTCAAGTCCATTACTTCCGAGGAGCTGAGAGGTTTGTTGTTCTTAGCCCATGTGACCTGTGGCTCTGGATCACCTTTCACGTGGCAAACAAGGAT
>WSZQ02084313.1:0-16012 GCA_019419845.2 Weissflogia rhopalogaster
AAATTATTTTTGAGCAAACGGCTCAAAACGGCATAAAATCCCGTTAACACAAGTTATTTCTATATATGTACTACACGCACAAAAAGTTTCATTCAATTTGGTGTCGGACAATTGGAACACTCTCCTTGTGAGAGACCATGCGGACGACTCCGACGTCAACAGCGTGAAACGATGGATGTTTGATGATTCCACGTACTCTTCTTCTGTAGTTGTGCCCCCGTAGTGCACCATCATGATGATGGCATGTCCAATGCGGTTGCATGTCTCGACGTCTTTTGCTGAAAACGACTTATGAATACACGACTTTTTACGAGGTTGTTTATAAATTTCGGAGAAGCGCATCTTGAAGCAAGGGCTTTCTTTGCTCTCTTTTTTTTTCGAGTATCTTATTTGATAATTAGATGTGGTGTACATTTCTGGGAAATCTTTCAATTTCGCTAGAAAATTCTTCTTTTAAATCTCGTACAAAGATTTTAGTTCTTCAACAAAATAATTACAATATAGGCAACCTTTATTGGCACATTACTTCCCCCTTTCCATTACATACATTCATACAATATTCCACTGTTTTCGGTTTCAGATGAAAATGAAATGGTACGAAGAGGTTTACTTAGTTTCATTTGCTATTTTCGTATTTCTTTGGGGTTTATGCGTTTGTGCAATGTTTATCACTTTTATCCTTTTTCTTCACTTTCTTCAATTAACTATAATCTACTGTTTGGAGGAAATTATATTGTCAAAGATGTAATGTTGGTTGCGGAGAAGTTATGTGGGTTGTTTTGGGTACGAAGGTAGGGGGAGCTTGTGGGCGAGCTTGATGGTATGTTCTCTCGTGTTGGTGGTTGAAACGGAAGGTCGTGCTGTAATATACGTTTTAAAAGTTCGAGTGTGTTTTTATTCCACCTAAGTTACGCCATTTTCAGCAAGTAACGAAAGTGTCTATCATGTAAAAACAAACAAGAGAATATAGCAGTGCTTATACCGTGGTGCTGCGCTTCGTCTACCAATGAGTATGCACCAACAAACTGTTGTTATTCTCTCAAATTATTTTCACGAAATTTCTTTTTGTTCAACCACTTGCTTTGTACACATTTGTTGGAATACAATCAACTCGTACCTAAGCTAAACTCGAGCGAGGTCGAGTCGCCCGACAATACTAGCAATTTGTGGTTTCCTATTCACCGGTGCTCATTTCACGTTCTTCTCATTGAAAGAAAACGTGTTGCAAATGCCGGTGAAATCATCCCACCAACCTTACACTTACACAATCAGCCAATTGCGAACTCGCCCAACTCGACCAACAAACGCAACAACGCAACCAGTCGAAAATTTCAAAGCTTTGCTTTACTTTCCACCTCACTTAATTTCTATAGATCATTCGCAAAGTCCACCAGGGAGAAAATAAACACCCACCCGTCAATCTTGTGCTTTTCTAATTGTAAGACGAAAAAACACCTGTCTTTTTTTTAACTTTTGGTCTCGCGGCCTTGGATGAAATCTGGTAGGTAATTATGTTGTTCCATGATTTGACATATTTATTAACAATTGCCAAGAAAATAACGCGATATCCGAAATTTTTGCACGTATTCGCCAAAATCTAAGAAAAAATCATGTTTAGATGTACTTAAACGAATTATTTTCGACGATTAAGCATGTTCGCCTTAATATAAGAGAAAATCTCGACGAGTAGAGAGTAGAGAGTAGAGAAGATGCTTTAGAAAGAAGTGCATTTGAGTCTCAGGAAAGTCCCAAGAGCTACTAATGCCAACGAATTAAATAGAAAATTTAACGAAAGATTATTCCCAGGAGCATTAGTACCTCAGAATCTACAACTATCAACAAATATAAACACTATATTGATCTACGACTTCTAAATGTGAGTTTGGTTGCCTAGATAGTAAGATCGCAGCTGATTACAGGGGAGTTCAGGTTCAAATCCTGGATTCTAAGCATTACGCCATGAACTGCTCAATAAGATTAACGACATTTGAAGTACGTCTCAAAAAGATTCGCCATTATAGGTCTATAAAGTTCCTTACCACCGTTCCCATCTTTCTTAGATGGATTTTTAGGATGTAGTGTCCAGCTTCGACTCCCATGAATGCGTTTAACTCGTTTCTTGATAGTTCGTATATCTTTTGGTTATAATGTTTTAATAATCGTTTTAAAAATAGCAAGTATTATTCTAGTCTCTACTCTACTGTCTACTTTACTCTCTATTCTTCTCTACTCACTGTCATAACTCTACTCACTGAAGAGAGCATAGCAGAACAGAGTTCAGTAATAATACTAAAACTAGATTCCCTAAAGGCAAAAACGTTTTTTAGAATCCACCAAATTCCCGTACCGACTAAATTTATGCGGATTACTTCAACTATAACAAAACTTTCATAAGAAATTAATATAACTTTTGGGAAGAGAGAATATTACAACTTCTAAATGTGTGTTTGGTTGCCTAGTTAGTAAGTTCGCAGCTTTTTACAGGGGGGTTCAAATCCTGGATGCTAAGCAATACGGGATGTACTGCTCAGTATGATTAACGACATTTGAAGTACTTCTCAAAAAGATTCGTCATTATAGGTCTATGGTCTATATAGTTCCTTACCACCGTTCCCATCATTTTTAGATGGTTCTTTAGAACGTAGTGTCCAGCTTCGACTCCCATGAATGTGTTTAACTCATTTCTTGCTAGTTCGTGTATCTTTTGATTATGAGGTTTTAGTAATCGTTTTGAGCAAGTATAACTCTTTTTTTGGCGTCGCCGGCGTTGCACTAACCGGAGCAAGTGTCTCTTCGAGCAAGTTGAGAGGGTTTATGTGAACTACACTAGGTAGCTTGTGCTCAGTTGAATGTCAGTTTCCTTCTTCTGTTTGTCTTGTAAAAGGGCTTCCGCATAGGCTGCAAAGACTGCCCAATTTCCTTCGTTGCCTATCATTTTGCTAATTACGTTCGTCGCGTTGATTGGTGAACCCATTCTTGCCGTGGCTCTGAATCTATACTTCTCCCATCGCCTGCAGTGAAAGAATGTGTGCTCTGCCGTATCCTTCTCCTCGCAATACGCACACTCACACGTGGCCCTCTTTCCGACCCTGCAGAGGTAACAATGCCCTGTCAAAAATTGGGTAAGCCAGAAGTTTGTTTCTCCATGTGGCCGTTCTATCCATATTTTGAGGTCCGGTATTAGCCTTCTGATATAACTCTACTCTACTGTCTACTCTCTACTCTTCTCTACTCACTGAAGCATAGAGAGCATAGCAGAACAGAGTTCAGTAATAATACAACTAAAACTAGATTCCCTAAGGACGAAAACGTTTCGTAGAATCCACCAAATTCCCTTGCCGACTAAATTTAAGCGGATTCCTTCAACTATAACCAAATGGTCATAAGAAATTAATACAACTTTTGGAAAGAAAGAATACAGAAACGACAAAAGGCGTCTAATGACACTTCCTTTCAGCATCGAGACGGAAATCAGCCTGCGCCGACAACAACCACCGTAATTACCGAGGCGTCAATATTTAATGAACGTCCGACTGACTCCACTTACCGACCCCTAAGTACACGTGGTCCCCACAGATAGGTAGAGTCACGATCGACTTCGATATGCACGTTATTATCATCATCATCATCTTTATTCACTCTTGCAATAAATATTACGCGAAACTAATGACAGTAGACCGTCATGAAAGTTCATCAAATATATTATAGATGGCGGCACTTGTATTAAAGTGACATTATTTATGTATTCTAATTGCAGATTGCAATTAATGACAGATTGTAATTGATAATTAGAAACTGTTTTTAAATTTAAAAAAAAACATCAAGAGACTGTCTGTAATATTATTACAGACTACTCCAGCTTCCTTAATAGCAAAATTTAAAAGTATGATGTAATAATAAGAGAGTATTTACAGTTTTGTAGGTTATAATTCACATAAACTGATAATTAAAAGTTGAAACATTAAAACCCCACGATTGACGTGCGATATTGATTTCAAAATGCAATAATAATACACGTGTGAAGCGTAATTATCGCATGAAATTTTAAATTGTTGCATTTTTGAAGTGGTGGTTATACAATCGGCTTGATCACCAGAGAGGAAACGTCGTCTGTCGATTTCGAGGAACAGTTCGAAATTAATGCGCCCGTTCGGTTTGCGTTTGCCTTCGAAGGCTAATTAGCGCTAATTACGCGCGGTTGGAAGGTGACTTTAAACAGCAGTGGTTTTCGTTTTTGGCGTGTGTTCCGTCGCGGGTTCCGAAGGCAAATTAACGATACCTGCCACGGCTACTCCACACCATTAGGATCCATTCCGCTCCTCTTACAACTTTGCCAAGAAGGCAAAAGCTAGACAGAGATGGTGGCGATAATTAACGCTCGCGATGGGTCTGAAGACTCCGAAAATTCTCTTTGCGCCACGCTTGTGGCTATAATACTGATGATATGATTAATAAATAGGCTTCGGAAATAACCGAAAGCTAGTTATTATTTATGAGCGACGAGACGAATATGGGGAATGCCGAAAATTGATGGAAACGCAACGCAGGATATAATTATCTTTGGTCTATCATCAGTTTTTGTATAATTAAATGAATTATGCGGAGGAAAAAAGCTGGTTTCTTTTTGAAATCAACGTTTTATTGTAATACTTAAATTACCTTTTTTTATTCTTAAGGTTTGTGTTGTAAAATAATGTAGGAAAAGCAGTGTAAAAGTTGCAAATGTTATTTTCGTAATTATATTGCTTCAGTTTCTGCAATTTTTGTTTAAAGTTTATTTAAATCATTGGTTACTTTAACATATAGGCGTCTTTCTCTTATTTTATTCCGTGGTTCTCTTATTTATCTATATTTAATTATCTAAAGTTTCCGTTAATAACTTTTTCCCGTTTTAAGGATTTTTGTTAATGATAGGGAGTTGGCAGTGAAAGCAAATAATATCTCATAGAATATATATATATATATATATATATATATATCAAGAAAGGGTCTCTTTATGCCCGATTCTCTTCACGTTGTGCGTTTTTGCCTTTATATGTTTGGTACCGTGCGTTTCAGCTTCTTTATGCACGGCACACAGTGTATAAAATCAACCGTTTTTGACCACAATACATTCGCGCGCGCATGTTTTGCAATTTTCGAGGAGTTATTTTGCTCATGATTTTTCATATTGAATATGAAGGTATGAAGAAGAAACAAACATCAAAATGCTCCCCAATTCTTATACTTTCTCATGGTATCAATCAATATTTCAATCTCATTACGATAAAACTCTTTTATACTTCTTTTAAAATGAACTGATTTATGAAAATTTGAATCTGAACTTCAATAGGGGGTTTTCACCCTTT
The DNA here is from genome assembly GCA_019419845.2 of Weissflogia rhopalogaster. NCBI lineage: Eukaryota > Metazoa > Arthropoda > Insecta > Coleoptera > Staphylinidae > Weissflogia > Weissflogia rhopalogaster. The sequence continues at coordinate 5,349 of WSZQ02084313.1, forward strand.
TCCGTCAATCGAACAATATGTCACATATACCAATTTATTCCCCTTTTTATGTACTTTTACATGGTATTAATATTTTTCTTATCCATTTTGTGCAGCTATCGATTATACCTTGTTTTCTAACATATTTCATGCATTTAGCGGTTGTTTTCTTACAAATAAACACATACTCTCTATAACTTGCACATATTTCATAGTTTTTATAAAACATTTTATAATTTTATATAAAACATTAATTACGTTAAAAAATAGGCTTCTTTCTCTTATTTTATTCCCTTATTTCTTTATTTATGTACATTTAATTATCTAAAACTTCAATTAAGAATACTTTTAGTTTTTAATGACTTCTTATTAGCTGACTAGAAATTGGGAAGGAGTCATCAATGATTAGTTACATACTATTTACTTACGACTCCAAACGAAAGCAAAGAATAACGCATAGTAAACAAATCAAGTAAGGACACACTTTACGCACGGTTCTCTTCACGCCGTGTGTTAAAATGCAAACACGCACAGCGCCTACTTGATCAATATTTAACATTCATTTTGACTTACAATAAAATTTACCACAATCCTATAATCTAATACGGAATTTCTACGCTTATTCTACGAAAACGTATTTTTAAAAAACGATCAGCAGGAAAATATTTAACAAATGTATAATTCGATGCGGTAACTAGTTGCTAATTTCCTATTGGTACACATTTTATAATGAACGTGTAAAGTGTTCTTTAGAAAATATATACTTAAAATTCTTCAACTATACTGATTATACTAATTAATTTAAAAAACATATGTAGTATGTTGAACACATCTTATAAAGCAATTAAAAACTAAAGCACCTACATACAATATAAGCCTCATAATTCCCTTGTATGAGGAAATGCATTTAAGTGGTAATTAATTAAATTAATTAAACCTTTCACGCGAGCGTGTGTTGTTATAACGGTTGGCGTCGGCAACGGCGACGCGCGTGTCGCCGTTTCGTAGTGTCGGCTGGCAATACGGAGTTTGTCACCAGTCACAACCAACCGTCGCAACCGTTGGGAACGTTGGAAACGATGGGCACTATTGCGATTTTCCCAAGCGGATCGTCGTCGCATTAAACATTGAATGTATGTGCTTCTACTTCTCCACTTCGGTAGCAACTATCAGCTTCAGCACTCGGTGGAAAACTTGGTGATGACTTGGTACGAACGAACCCCTTGCGAAAAGTACTGAAACAACGAACGGTAATTATTTATTCGTGTCGACTTTTACGAAGTTAAAAAAGTTAAAAGCAAACAAATTACATAACCGGTGGCTATTTGAAGTAAGCCTATAATCAAGAATAATAATTATGTATTTTTCGTCTTCTTTCCTCTCTTTTCTTTCTTTTATTCTCCATTTTCCTTCTTTTTTCTCTTTTCCCCGTTTGCCTGTTTTTCTCTGTCCTTCACCTTTTTTAATTTCTCCCTGTTTTACTCGATTTCTACCGATTTACCTCTTACAAGGAGAGTGCCACAATTGTCCGGCATGGAATTTGATGAACATTTTTGTAAGCTGTCAAGTTTCACTTACAAGTAAACTTTGCTTTAAAGTCGTTATTAGCGGGAAATCTGTTATCATTTGCAAGAACATTTTCTATATATTCAGTTTACGAAAAATCTTTTTTCATCAATGATTCACTACATACATTTTCACAACATCTAGGACACAATGGGGAATCAAAATTTACTCGAAACAGAAAAACCTAAAGTAGAACAGCCTGGAGTTTTCTGTGACTTTGAGTCAGCTATTCTAATCTAATCGATAGATTATTAACGTTTTAAGGTAGCAAGGTTTATGATATGTATATGCTATTACAATCAAATCCAAGAAAATGAAAGCAAGCTATGACAAATATTAATTGACAATATCGAATGTATTTTGACTCATTTTATCAGTGTACCGAAGACAATTCGCATCTAAAATCCACGAATGCCGCTGCTGAAAGATAAAATGATGGATTCTCCATCTACTTCATCTGAGCACGGCGTAAGTCATCGCAAAGGGCATAATCTTATGAGTGATAGATGCATTTCATCTTTTTACTTCTATACTTGAGATTCTGGAGTTACAATCATGTATCTGAGAAAGACTTCCTAACGTTTGAACAATCTCCAGAAAGATAGACCTAGGAGACTCGTGACGATTTATTCTAACGGAATATCGTAATCGTAAATGCACTTATTTTTGACAATTTCCATATCCTGTCAACTTGTTTGATTTATGTTTAACGATTTCAGCGAATTTAACGGAAAATTCTAAAGCAAATATTTTTGACAATTGGCAAGTTTAGCCAACCTTTATTGGCATGACCCCTGCCCATACATGTCTTCCTGCTCCCTTCCCAATACATATCTTTGTTCACAAAACATATGATAAATAAATAAATAATAAACCAAAACAACAAATAGTTACACCAAACCAAATTTTTGTACGTGAAGTACATATATAGAAATAATTTGCGGTAACATATTTTTTCGCTGTTTTGAGCCGTTTACAGCAACATCAACATCAAGTAAGTGTCGAATGAATATAGTGGCGTAGTCATCAGCGCGCCAAAGTCGGTCAATCTAACAAGCGCGCTGACGACTGTTCCACAATTTGGGTTATTTCCACATATTATTTATATACATGTACTACACGTATAAAAATTTTCATTCAATTTCGTGTCGGACAATTGAGACACTCTCCTGGCTAGTACGTAGCGGACACAACAGACAAATAACTTTTTAAAATAATTTTCAAGTCTATAAAAAAACGAGACGAAGGTAATTTGACAAGTTTGAGGCACTTGAACAAAATGTATGTCGTTATTTTCGAGCCGAAAATGCGACGGCATTACGGAAAAGTTGAAAATGTTTGCCTTGCGTTCATGGATGATTAATTACATTCACGTGTACTCGTATCTAGGCGGTGGTTATTAAACTGAAACTCGGGGCCCCGAAGTTTCCCAAAGTAATTTTGATTAAATCCCTCTTTTTGACGACGTCGACGTCGCACTGCCATCGGGTTGAGAGGATTCGGCGTATGAGACAGAGAGAGAGAGAGAGAGAGAGAGAGAGAGATGGGTGTAAGAATAAGAGTGACAGAAAGAGATAATAAGGCTGAGAGAATGAGAGAAAGAGAGAGAGATGGAGAGACAAGAAGGGAGAGAGTTAAAGAGAGAAAGAGCGACAGGAAACCTCAAAAGGACCTTCATTAAATAACTCGCAACTAGCTGGTAAACTTACAACTACAACGTTCTTCACGTACTCGGAAACCCATATGGTTAAATTCTCGATGTAGGCTCTGGCGATGCATGGTGGGTTGCATTCGTAGATGTCAGACGAGGATGTCAATGCGTTGCGCCGTACCAGGCAGTAAACCTTGGGGGAAGCCCCCCAAGGGCCTAATCAGCGCACGCCACTTTACTCTTTGAAATTTCGGTCGCTTTGAAATCGGCCGGAAGTGAAGGGGACGCACGCCGCACCGAGTGTCGCGTATTACAACATATTAGCTGGTTCACCCTTGATTTATATGCAGTTTGTTCTTTCGCTTACCCCTCTTTTAAACGGTGTCCTAAGACAAGAAAAATCGCAATGTTGGAATTTGTCGAAACAAAAATTGCAGAACTCCTACATCGATTTAACCCAGCTAATTCATATTAAATGCACCACATATACATAGATAATATGCATTAAAAATCGTACATGTTATTAAATCATTAAGAAATCCAGAAGATGGCGTTGATTATTGTTTTGGCCTTTAGAAAACCTTGAAAAGTCCAGACAATACAAAAGAATTAGATATTTCTGAAAATGAAACGAGAAAATCGTTTTTCATCATCATTCTTCAGTATCTATAGCTTTTTACGCCTTCTGGAGCCCTCCTTCCAGATTTCACGTTTAGTACAGTCTTCCTCAGTAAGTTATTGTTCCAACATATACTTCCGTATTGTATTTTGATGTGAAAACACGATTTTCGTCAGTGTTTTACAAGTTTAATTGATAAGTCGTACGATGTACATTTCGCCGTTAGGCATCGTCAGGTACTAACGAGCCAAAAGTTACAAAAGATGTGTTTATACAAAAAATCTACATTATACAGTTTTATGATGTGTGGAGACGAATTAGTGGGGAGCTGACCAAAGTATCGGTTTTGTCATTTATAACGAGGTCCGGGTTTTTTGAAAAATATCCTGCTGGATGTATATTGCCTCCAAGACATTGAGCTTATAGATTTTATTGCCCGGGTGTAGTTGGCTTAGATTGTCGATAGTGCAGCGATGGTCGTTGAAAATGAGGTGTGTTTTCACATCAAAATATCAACATGTTTTACCAACAACCCACAGTCCTCTCCATTAATTACTTCCGTATTCCTTGTAGCTATGAACGTTTCGGCCTATGTCTTTTTTTTTGTTTTCTCGTGGTGACCAGTTCTTTATTTGCTTCGGGAACATTTCTTTGCCCATCCTTTCTAAGTGCCCGTACCATTCTAGTTACCTTCTTTCGACCTCCCTCGATGACTATGTCGGTGTTCACTCCCATTATTTCTCTTATAGTTTTGTTTGGTATTCGTTTCCATCTCGATTTGCGGGCTGATCTTCTCCAGAAGTCCATTTCGAGCGTTCTAAGTTTGTCTTCAATTTTTTTGGTGATTTGTCAAGCTTCACTTCCGTATATGACAATGCTCGGAGGAGATGCTGTTTGTTACGTTTGTTTATGTGCTGTGACCAAAGGGCAGAAGGACAGAAAATCGTTATTAAAAACATAAAACTATTTATGAAATTTTATACTTTTACTACTTTTTATACTTTTTATTCAGTTTACAACCAACTATGCCTATGCGTTTCAGTTTTTTGGTTGGTAAGTAAAGCGATACGTTTGGGTGAGTATCAAATTGTCGGCGTCGATTTTTATATCACGTCACCCATAGCCAGAGAGTCAGAGCCAGAGCCGAGACTAGACCTAACCGTGGATTTTATTACGGTTTTTGAAACCGCGGGGTTGCGTTGACATTTACTCCCCTCCGCCCCGCTGCGTGGTTTGGGTATCGGCTTCCCGTGACACTTTTCTCGGCGTTTGCCACCTTTTTTGCTATTCTTCTTGCATTTACTACGTTCAGGCGCTGGATTGTTATTTCAATGTTTTTTTTTCTGCCACTGCTACACCACCATTGAATTACTATACCATTGTTGAATCGAAATGAAAATGATTTCGTTTTATGGCCAGCTAGTGGGCTAGTGCAACTTGCAATTCCTTCGCTCTTGCGTTTTTCCTCTCTGGCATTGGAATTACAGGATTATAAATTCCCGATCAGGCAGGTAGAGAAAGGTTGGAGGCTTTGAGTTTGGGTTGGGCTGTTCAGAATTATATAATTTTATGGTATTACATTATAGAACGGGACTTTCGGTAAATCCTAATCGCCCTCTATGTAATTATTCGACGAGGCATTCATAAGGACCCATTCAAACCGAAATCGCTTCATACGTAAAATTTAATGGACCCCTTTGAAAATCGCGGTTGTATTCATATAGATAGCGATTAATTACTCTCTCGATTACAGTTCATAGGCACGTTTATGTTCATAATTTTAACATGTTTCCTCAAGAAGTTTAATGATTTTTGCTTGTTTTATGTTACGGAGATGAAATGTCAACAAAGGGCCACTATTTTTGGCGCGATAAAGTGAAGAATTTTTAATGGATCTGGCGAATGCCATCGCTCGTTGTTGGTCTGTACAAGAATGTAATTTATCGCAATGGCGATTCGCGCTGTGTGTGAAAAGGCCCTAATTCCTATAGCAATGCGAACTGAAAAATTTAAAATTCTATGTCTCTCTCCAGCTTTACTTTGGACATTTTTTAGATAATACTAAAATGTAATTATGTTATACAACTTCAAAATGGATAGCGCACAAATCCGATACTTTATTAACACCTCCACCGCTTCCAAAACATAATTTGAAATACACCTTAAATATGGATATTCATAAAACTTACCAATAACAATGTTCGACAATCTAAAATTTTCGTTAAAATTTCCTCTCATAGATGGCTCTGTATTTCGATATAATCCCATATTTCTTTCTAGTTGGTCGATGCGCAACCATTTTTCCTACTTTCCTGTCGGCCAACATGGACGCCTTGACGTTTCCGATGGCATTTCTAAACGTAGAATTGGATTAGATTGGAAGCTGGAAGCATTGGAAACGGAAATATCGAAAGATGGCGAAGAAATATGATTTGCGATGTCGTGTCGCAGGCAGCGCAACAGCCAAGAGCCACCAGCTCGTATCGATCGCGCTGGCATCGCGATATTTCCAACTACGCGAAAAGTTCTCACAATGTGGTGCTTGCTGCTTGGCGCACGACGACTTTCGCACGCGAAAGAAAATAATAAAATAACTCAATTCTCAGGCGTGCTCTCGATCCACTTCTTCCAGCCAAACTCACTCGTTCGCGTCTCGCATTCAAGCCGACCAATATTTATTTATGCATTCAATTTCGAAATTCCACGATTCGGTCGAAAACGAACGCAGCGGGCGTGCGTGCCGTGCCTGCCGTGCCGTGCGATTTCCTCTTACATCTTCCAGACTTACTTCAAGTTTGTTGACATTTCGTTTTTTTTATATTAAATATCCACCAGTTTTTTTTATACTATAACTGTATTTAAACATATGTTTATCCTTATTTCAGGTTAGTTGTTTATAAATCTATGTTCACATCTTGTTATGTTTATTAATTTTAAGAAACTCACAAGAAACAAAATTGAAAAGACGGATACATAATACTTTAGGTTATGTTTGTTTTTGTTTGATTTTAACACTAGATGGTGTTTTTAAGTTCATAAAGTTTAACTGGTTGCCTTTAACATTTTTCAGATTCTCAGCACTAAATTAAAAAAAAAAGAATTGATATAGTTTAAAAATACATTATTTCGTAGATGGCGTTACATATTTATTAGTATAACGTAAATATTGGGGCAATAACAATAATCTAACAATCGTCAAATGAAAAACAACCTGGATTAAAAAAAATTGTAAAGTCACAAACCAGGAATACTTTTAGGTTAGGTTTGTTATATTACCATTTTTAATTTCCAGATGGCATTGTTAAGTAACACAAAGTTCAACTGGTTGTCTATAACATTCTCTAACTTTAAATTTAAAAAAACAAGTAATAAAATTAAATAAGAGCATTATTTCGCTGATGACATTACATAGTTATTCGTATAACATAAATATTGGGGCAATAACAATAATCTATTAATTGTAAAATGAAAAACAATTAGGATTTTTGAAAAAACAAAAATTGTAAAATCACAAACTAGGAATACTTTTAGGTTAGGTTTCCTATATTACCATTTTTAATTTCCAGATGGCATTGTTAAGTAACACAAAGTTCAATTGGTTGCCTATAATATTCTTTAACTTTAAATTTAAAAAATAAACTAATAAAATTAAAAAAAGCATTATTTCGCTGATGGCCTTACACATTTATTCGTATAACATAAATATTGGGGCAATAACAATAATCTATCAATCATCAAATGAAAAACAACTTGGATTTTTGAAAAAAAAAAAAGTGCAATCACAAACCAGGAATATTTCTAGGTTACAATAGTTATATCACCATTTTTAAACTCAAGATGGCATTGTTTAAGTGCACAAAGTTCAACTGGCTGCCTACAACATTCAATGTTTTTAAATAAAAAAAATGCGATGTTTAAATAATCCTCTATTGCATAAGTATTGAAACAATACAAGCAATCTGCCAACGAATTGGCAGATAAACGAATTGATAAACACTATAAATTTCAAATATCTAGATGAGCGGAGTGCAGTTGATGTGTGCGGTTGGCGTATTGTTGCAATTTTTGCGTCCGAATGTGCTGGCTGTCTGCAGCGGAAAACGCGAACTCGTTTCGGTTTTAATTGAATTGTTCGTGTTTGTTTTGCGTCTAGCTGCAATGCGAAATGCAGGCAGGCAGGCAAGCGAGTAAAAGCGCTACAATGTTTGCCTGAACACAGCTAGCATGCGTGTGTGTGTGTGTGTGTATGGGCATTACACTGAAATGGCGAATCGAACGGAAAACCGCAATATCGATGCCCCGGCTGGTTTGACCGTGCGTTTTCTCATTATTGCCGGCGCTTCCCATGCCATTCCATGTAGCAGCAGCAGCAGCGGCAGGAGCAGCAAGACAAAGCACAATCGTCGTTGCTCGAGCCGCACCGCGTTCAATTGTGCATTGTGAATTATAAATGCGTATAAAGTGTGTATAATTCACGTCGCGATTGTTTACTCACCCGTATTTTAAAATGGGCCGCTCGCGTATGCGTCATCGATGATGATTGCACAATCGTTGGCGTAATAATAAATTCGCGATTAAGGCCCGGTCACATCTAGAACATGAGAATTGAATACACTAAACGCGATTATGCCATCGAGAAGTGCACGGTCATAAGGTAGTTACAGCAAAGCGTATAATTACGTAATTTTATTACTAATTAAGATTTAACCGATAAGAAGTTAGCAGCGAGCCTTCCGGCAGCGAGATCAAATTGCCCCATTTAAAATAATACGTAAAATAAAATTTTGCCATTTGCACTGGAGCTTCTAATATATTATAGATTGTATTATTTAAATAATTTAAATAATAACAATAACAACAATAACATAGCTATTCGCAACGGTAGGCAACTTTATGTACCCGTTATTCTAATTTAATCCACAAAAAGGCAAATAAACTTAAAAGCTAAAGGCGCTTACGTCCAAAGTGATTTCTAGTTTTTCATTTGATTAAGAGCACTCCACGCGACTGGTACCACGTAGCGGCAAAATGCGGAACTAAAACGTGGAATTCTAACTTTGTTCGAAAATATTTTCTAATCTGCATATTATAAAATGGCCATTCTTGTACGGATCGAATCCTAATTAAATATAGTTTGTTTTTATATATTTACCCGTAAATGTTCGTTATATATTGAGATATTTATCATCTAAAAAAGTCTTTTTCGAGAAATGCCCTAACCTAAAAGGTTTTTCATTTTTTTCATATTTCCCGTATTGCTAGGATTATAAATCATGGACCAATCGATTCAGCGTGCAAATATCTTCAAACTCCAGGGACAGTTTTTCATTTGATTACTTAAAACCGATACTATAACTCATGAAAGTTGTCAGTGAAATCATCGCCGTTGTTAGACTCAACTTTCATGGGGAAGAAACCAAAATTCAACCTGTAGACTCCGCTAATCGAGACACGTAATAACCTAGAACAACAATGTATTAGAGACAAATCTAACCTAACCTAACCTAACGTAACCTAACCTAGGACAATAATGTATTAGAAACAAATCTAACCTAACCCAACCTGACCTAACCTAACTTAACCTGAAAATTCCAATAACCTGGGTGGTAATTCTAAAAATGAAAGAAAACTCTATATTTTCAAGAGTATTACGGCATTTTGCCAAATAAAAAATGTAAATGATGACAAATTACGTAGCCCTAAAGAAAGAAAAAACTAAAATGTATAAATAACACAGGCAATTCATTCCCGCCTCGAAAAGTGTAAAAATGAGTGTTATTTCACATATTCGAGGCTGGTGAAATAGCATACATTTTAGGGAATTATCATAAATGTCTTTTAATAATGATGACGCTTCGATACAACGACGAATTCGACGTCGCGTCGCCAAGCCGTTCAACTTGCCCCCACGTGGACGGCCGGCACGATGAGTTGAGTGCAGTAGTAGGTTTGGCCAGCGAGCTATAGCTTCAGCAGTAGTAGAGTGGCTTTATTATTATTTATGTCGAATCGAATTCGTGCTCGAGGGGACCGCGGCCGGGGCCATCAAATACGCATTAAGCCCGACGAGGGGCAGGAGGACGGTCGTGTAGCGCAGCGCAGCGCTTCGTGCAGCCGTGCCCTCGTTAGATCCCCTTTTATTATATTGTTTGTGTTGCATTTTTCATTGATAATGCGCCGCGACCGACGGCGTTTTCAATTTCATTGTCCCCGACAAATGCTTCCCCCAAAAGCCAACAAAAATACGACCGAATGTGTTCAATTTCACAGACGACGACGCAAAACAACAACAAAACGTGGAAAAAAATAACAAAGGATATTGAAAAAAAAAAAGCAAAAATTGGTTCCAAGTCGAAAACAAACAGGATTAAAATAATATTTACTTAGTTATTAATATTTTTGAAAAGTTATTAATATTTTTGAAAAGGTTGTAGAATAAAAAAATACATGTGTCTCGACAAGCCAACGATTTTTTTCGGTGAAATAATTTCATTTTGTGATTGTATCATGCGCGTGTAACTGATACATTGAAATTAATATAAACAAAACTAGACAATGCGGAGTTTATTTACATTACTTCGCGTCTTTTGATTCCGTTCTTTAAAGATTTGTCCCTAATACATTATTGTCGTAGGTTATTACGTGTATCGATTAGCGGAGTCTACACTTTGATGTGAAAACACGATTTTTGTCAATGTTTTACAAGTTTAATAGATAAATCCTTCGATGTACATTTCGCCGTTAGACATCGTCAGGTACTAGCGAGCCAAATGTTACAAAAGATGTATTTATACAAAAATTCTACATTATACAGTTTTATGATGTGTGGAGACGAATTAGTGGGGAGCT
>WSZQ02084324.1:0-13305 GCA_019419845.2 Weissflogia rhopalogaster
CCTAGAATCAAAGACAATATATCCATGAAGTTCTATACAAAGTTAGAACAAATTTCTTCGTAAATTTTAGAAGTTATTTAAAGTTTTAGAAACGAAACATATAAATTTTGAAGAGAAACATAAAATATCTTGAAGTTCAAAAGCTATTTAAACTAAGAAATTTTAAAAATAAAGGGATGTTATTTACCAAGTATGAAAGACCCTGTATCTATGAAGGTCTGGACAAAATTTGATCAAATTTTTTCATGAATTTTAGAAGTTATTTAAAATGTTAGAAACAAAACATATATATTTTGAAGAGAAATATAAAATAACTTGATGTTCAAAAGCTATTTAAACAAAGAATATTAAAAAATAATAGGAAGTTATCTACCTAGTATAAGAGACTTTGTATCTATGGAGGTCTATACAAAATTTGATCAAATTTGCTCAAGAATTTTAGACGTTATTGAAAGTTTTAGAAATAAAACATATAAATTTTGAAGAGAAACATAAAATAACTTGATGTTCAAATGCTATTGAAACTATGAACGTTTAAAAATAATGAAAAGCTATCTACCTAGAATCAAACATCAAGTATCCATAAACCTCCACAGAAAATTTGAATAAATTCGTTCTCGTATTTGAGAGGTTATTTGAAATTTAATAAATAAAACGTGTTGCTTTTGAGGAGAGACATACTATAATTGGATTATTTAATAGCTATTTTAATTAAGATAATTTAAGAATAATGCAAAGCTACCATACTAGAATCAAAGACCATGTATCCATATAGGTCTATACAAAAGTTGATCAAATTCCTTCTGGAATTTAAGAAGTTATTTAAAGTTTAATAAATAAAACCATGCAACTTGTGAAAACGAACCTAAAATACTTTGCTTGTTTAAAACCTATTTAAACCAAGATATTTTTCAAATAACGGTAAACTTATAAGCTAGAATCAAAAACCAAGTATCCAAGAATGTCAACTGAAAATTTGATTAAATTTGGTCGTGAAATTGAAAAATGATTTAAGCTTTAATGTAAAAAAAAGCATAATATCCAAATAGAAACTGTAAACGTAGATTGTTTAAAATGTATTTAAACAATTATATTTACAGTTACTTGAAGTCTATATAACCAGAATGAAAGGTCATATATCTGTCAAGATAACAGCCAAATAAAATGCGGACTGCAAATTTAATTTTGCATTTTCTATTCCGAATCAAATCAAATGCTATAAAACAAGATGCGAAAACATAAACATCATGTAAAATATGAAAATATCGCTCAGATAATTTGACAAAATTGCAGCATATCCTTAAAAACCAGAAGTTATATCAATTTTTCTAACCCTATCGAGGGGAATGCGCATAAAATGCGTCCTGCGCGTCGGGCAAAAACACGTTTATTTAAGTGGGAGACGCGCTTGCAGCAATGGGCGTTATCGCAATCAGACATGCACGCAAACTTGCAGTACCGACAAATGCACCAATAAACTATACCAAATTATGCACACACAAACAGGCCTGCTCTCCTTCGCATTCTTCGCCATTGGCGACATGCGGCGGCGTCGTCTTTGGAGGCGAACACGTCAATTAAGTGGAATTAAATTCGTTTCGAAGGCACCGAGCGAAACCGCCAATAAACTCGCCAACGTATGCGCAATTGTGCTGCCCACAGACGACGAGCCTTACACACTTATGCGTATATAAATCCCAATATTAATATTATGTTATACGCATTGCAGCGGCGATACCAAAAATAGTCATATGTCGTTGAGCGTGTCTGCGTTTATTATAATCAACTAATTGATGATAAAAGCAATGTTTACATGCTTAAAGTGTGAATATAATAAGTTGCTTTAGTTTTCTCTGTGGCTGATTGTGAGTAATTGACTTTTGACCTATGGATTAAACAAAGGATTAAACAAAAATCCATTAGCATTCCTTTAAACAATTCCACTTGAGATTTTTATTGAGTATATTTTTATAGGAAAGTTCAAACAGTTCTTAATTACTTGAGAAAATTGAATGGCATTTGATATGTACATACTCAGTTACATACTATTATGCCATATTATATATTATCCTGATATATTAATAAAATATACAGGGCTAACAATGACAAAATATTCTAGGAATAATCAGTGAATATACTTACAAAATTTCAGAAGATAATGTTTATAAGCTATTAAAACTGAGGTACATTAAAGATTATAGGAATCTATCTATGTAGAATCAAATACCATATATCTGAGCATGCATGTGGTAATTTTAAACAAATTTGTTCGAGAAGTTTCGAAGTTATTTGAAGTTTAACAATTCAAACGAAAAACTTTTGCAGACGAACGGGTAAGAATTGGATGAATGATTAAACGTTATTTACTCGATTACAATGCATAGTTAATTGAACCTTATCTAGCCAATAACAAAGGCGATCCTCTCAGAATGTCTGTGAAAAATTTGATCAAAGTTGTTAAAGAAACTCAGAAGTTATTGGATGTTTAATAAATAAAACGTTTAACGATTCAAGATATGCTTAATATATCTTGATTATTTAAAAGCATTTTAGAGGAATATATTTTTAAAATATTGGGGTGTTATTCATCATGAATAAATGAATATATATACGAGAAGGGGTATACAAAGTTTGATCAAATTTTTACGAGAATTTTAGACGTTATTTGAACTTTAATTGATATAACGTATAACTTTTCAAGTTATGCATAAAAACGTGCTTATTTAAAAGCAACTTAAACTAATACTTTTTAAAAATAATAAGAAAATGTCAAACTAATAACAAAGACTATATATGCAAGAAGGTCTACACGAAGTTTGATCAAATTTGTACCAGAATTTTATAAGTTATTTCAACTTTAATTGATACAACGTATAACTTTTCAAGAGATGCATAAAAAACTTGCTTACTTTAAAGCAATTTAAGCTAATAAATTTTAGAAATAATAAGAAGCTATCTGGCCAATGACAAAGAACATGTATTCAAGAAGGTCTATACGAAGTTTGATCAAATTTATTCCAGAATTTTATAAGTTATTTGAACTTAAATTGAAAAAAACGTATAGCTTTTCAAGAGATGCATAAAAAACTTGCTTATTTAAACGCTACTTAAACTAATACATTTTAAAAATAATAAGAATCTATCCGACTAATAATAAAGACCATATATTTGAGAAGGTCTATAAGAAGTTTGATCAAATTTGTTCTTGAATTTTAGAAGCTATTTGATGATTATCCTGCTATATCAATAAAATATTCAAAGCTAACAAAGTCAAAATGTTCCGTATCACCTATCCTCATTTTTGCAATGATGTTCTGAGAATGTTTACGCCAAATTTCATGATTTTAACATCAATAGTCTAAAAGTTATAAAATTAAAAAAAATTTGCGCCTAAATTTTATATTCCTAATTTCTAATATTCCTAATAACTTCATATATTATTAATATTATAGTGGCTAACAAAGACTAAATGGTTTAGGCATTATCTGAGAACATCCATACCAAATTTCATTAAAATAGCTAAAATACTTTAGAAGTTATTGAGTTTTTAAGATAAAATTTCAATCCAAAAAAATTAATACGCTATTGATCAGATAAAAAATAAATTAACCAAATGAAACTTCACCTAAATTTTACAAGCATGTTCTGAGAATGTTTACCTAAAATTTCATGATTTTATCATCAATATTTTAGAAGTTATTTAATTTTTACCTAACTAATTTTCGCGCCAAAATTTTATATTCCTAATAACTTCGGATATTATCAACATTTTGCTATTTAACAAAGACTACGAGTTCCAGGTTTGATCTGACAATATCCATACAAAATTTCATTAAAATATCTCCAATACTTTAGAAGTTATTGACTTTGCAAAGGAAAGTCGTTAGCAAAGTCGTTAGCAAAGGAAAAACTCTGATCACGAAACAGCCATAACGCCTTTTTCTTGTTTAACTTCTAAAAAACTAACCTTAATTAAACTACCTTCATATCTTTAAGCCTTCCAGGCATTTAAGAGTTTAATCCGAAGGAAACGAGAAGTAATCCAATATTCTCGCATCACCAATAAATTAATCATGTATTAACGCAGACAAAAACCACTTTAAAGACGCGCAAAACAAAAATGTTACAAGCATGTTCTGAGAAAGTTTACCCAAAATTTCATGATTTTATCGTCAATATTTTAGAAGTTATTTAATTTTTACATCACTAATTTTCGCGCCAAAATTTTATATTCCTAATAACTTCGGATATTATCAACATTTTGCTATTTAACAAAGACTAAGAGTTCCATGTTTGATCTGACAATATCCATACAAAATTTCATTAAAATATCTCCAATACTTTAGAAGTTATAGACTTTGCAAAGGAAAGTCGTTAGCAAAGTCGTTAGCAAAGGAAAAACTCTGATCACGAAACAGCCATAACGCCTTTTTCTTGTTTAACTTCTAAAAAACTAACCTTAATTAAACTACCTTCATATCTTTAAGCCTTCCAGGCATTTAAGAGTTTAATCCGAAGGAAACGAGAAGTAATCCAATATTCTCGCATCACCAATAAATTAATCATGTATTAACGCAGACAAAAACCACTTTAAAGACGCGCAAAACAAAAATGTTACAAGCATGTTCTGAGAAAGTTTACCCAAAATTTCATGATTTTATCGTCAATATTTTAGAAGTTATTTAATTTTTACATCACTAATTTTCGCGCCAAAATTTTATATTCCTAATAACTTCGGATATTATCAACATTTTGCTATTTAACAAAGACTAAGAGTTCCAGGTTTGATCTGACAATATCCATACAAAATTTCATTAAAATATCTCCAAAACTTTAGAAGTTATTGACTTTGAAATCTTTAATTTGCATTCGAAATATTAATCGATAATTAATCCGGTAAAAAAATTAAATAATCGAATGAAACCAATCCTATGTTTTGCAATTAAGCTCTGAGTAGGTACTCACCAAATTTCATAATTTTAGAATCAACACATTAAAAGTTATTTAATTTTTAACTGATTAATTCTCCCGCCAAATTTTAAAAATCATATATCTTTCTTAATCATAAAGAGAATCGAACCGATCTTTTTGCTAAATCAAAGCTAATAGTTTTAGGAATTCTCAAACCCACTTTCATCAAGTTTGTATCAATATTATTAAAGTTATTAAGACATTTTTCATGACTTTCTTCTTCAAAGTAAAAAAAAAAGAAGAAAACGTAACAAATTTGATTAGATCTAATAGATTTATTCTTGACTTCTTGACGTTGAATTCCAGCAATTTCCAGATTGGTCTGCGTGTTTCATTTTTGTTCTCTTTTTCCACTCGTCCAAAGTGGAAAATTGACGTGCAGGAAAGGATGCAGTATTGATGCGTTGCGCACGCAGATCGTGTATCCCGGGATTGCATCCGCATATCGCGGGAAGGGCGAGAGCGATCCTAAACCCACTCCCAAACTCCCAATTTCCCGCTCGCACCCACCGCCACCGATCGTGTATCCCTTTGGCTGTTTGACTATTTCATAGGTAAACACACGTGGAATGAGTAACGAAGGCCACGCTCCCGAGCGTACAATGCTCGCATCTACTCACACGTACTCATACACTCACATATACACTCATACACACATATATACAAACATATACACACATATTCACGCATGCACTCACATATACGTCACATATATTCACAAATACTCACGTACATCCACGTGTACATAGGTTTGAGGAGGGTCGCACCCTCTTTTTCCATCCCCCCAACGAATGAGGTAAACAAAGAGGCGAGCCAAACCGTGAAGGGGGCCGGATTTGTCTGTGTATGTAGGTGGGGTGGACGACGATGATGGGAAACGAGGGATTCTAAGACTTGCGGTGCATGCCAATAAGGGTGGGGTGAATCATTCACTCCGAAGCGACAAAGACCAACTTATACTCTCCCCAAGTCGTTAGCAAAGGAAAAACTCTGATCACGAAACAGCCATTACGCATTTTTCTTGTTTAACTTCGAAAAAACTAACCTCAATTAAACTACCTTCATATCTTTAAGCCTTCTTGGCATTTAAGAGTTTAATCCGAAGGAAACGAGAAGTAATCTAATATTCTCGCATCACCAATAAATTAATCATGGATTAACGCAGACAAAAACCACTTTAAAGGCGCGCAAAACTTTTCTTGTTATATCCGGCTTTAGGTTAATAAGTTTTTTGATTTATTTGACGTGGGAAAACTTTGGTCATCGCTAAGGCAAAAAAAAACATTACGAAAGTTGGCGAGAATATTTTGCATTTCCCTGTGGAGACTAACTCACTTGCAAAACTTGGACGTTTACTTTGCAAGTATAATAACTAAAGAAGTTCAACGAAAAATATTTTCTTAAAATCCAGGTCATGCGTGTATAAACTTTACTTTGCTAAATTTATAGGTTTGGTCAATAACCGAGTTTATTGAGTCAAGTTTTTCACAAAAACAAATTAAAAATAAATTTTAAATAAAATTTTCCCGCCAAAATATATTAATTTGCAAATTTTTCGTTTGTATTAATAAAATATTGGTTAAAAACTCTCGTAAATTAGTTAAGTATAGTCTGAGAATTTGTTTACCAAATTTTACTTAGTTAGCACCATTAGTTTAGGAGTTATTTAGGTTTTTAAGTGAAAATAATTTCGCGCCAAATTTTAAAATTGCGATTTGCCCGAAAAATTAAGGAAATATACTAAATCGAATTATGCTAGTCGCTTTAAGGATGATGTTAGAGTGTCTATACCAAATTTCAATATGGTAGCTATAATAATTTAAATGCTATTTGACTTTTTTAGCGGAAAACACACCTGTTTCCAGGATAAATGTAAGTTTTACATGTATTTATTTAAGATAATCGCAACTAAGCTATACTAAATTTATTAGGTATCATCGGAGATGATCTATACCAAATTTCATTAGGTTAGCACTAATAGTTTAAGAGATATTAAGGTTTTTAAATGAAGATAATTTCGCGCCAAAATTTAAATTGGTAATATGCCGCCAATATTAATAAAATAATTAATAGCAAACTACGCTAACCGATTTAGGGGTGATGTGAGATTGTCTATACCAAATTTAAACACGATTGGATAAATAGTTTTAAAGTTATTTGACATTTTTTAAGAAAAATACCTGCCACCATGAAAAATGGAGGTTATACAAGTCTTTATTTAAAATAATCGAGAGTAACTAATTCTATTTGTGTTCGGTGCTATCAGAGACTGCTTATACCAAATTTCCTTAAGTTCGGACTAATAGATTAGGAGTTATTAAGGTTTTAAAAAATATATAATTTCGCGCCAAATTTGAAATTGACAATTTGCCGTCAATATTAATAAAATAATTGAAAGCAAACTATGCTAAGCGATTTAGGTGTGATGTGAGAATGTCTATCCCAAAACTCAACACGATTGGACAAATAGTTTTAAAGTTATTTGACATTTTTTTAAGAAAAACACCTGCCACCATGAAAAATGATACTTATACAAGTATTTCATTAAAATAATTGAAACTAACCTAGTCTAAATTTATTCGGTATAATCAAAGAATGCTTATACCAAATTTCATTATGTTGCATTAATTAAATCAGCTGTTATTAAGGTTTTTAGAAACAAATAATTTCGCGCCAAATTTAAAAAATGCCAATTTTCTTAAAATATTAGAAAAATAATTACAAACCAATTATGCTAAACCTTTCAGGAATGACTTGAGATTGTCTATACCAAATTTGAGTACGATAACTCACATACTCTTTAAGTTATTTGACTTTTTTGAAGAAAAAACACCTGTCACTATCATAAATAGAAATTATATAGGTAATGAATTATAATAATCGAGACTAATTGTAAGCTATTCTAAAATTAATAGTTAAGATCTAAGAATATATACACCAATTTTTGTACTAATAATTATTTAGTTTTTTCAGAAAATTACTTTCCCGCCAAAATTTTAAAACGGAAATAACTAGTTTAATTCTAAAGATAATCAAGGCGAACCTATTAAAAACTTTTTAAACGTGAACTGAAAATGTATATATCAAATTTCAAGTTAGCGCTATTTCCATATAAAGTTTTCCCGCCAAAATGTTAAATAGCAATTATCAGCCCTTGGCATCAAATATATCAGGTCATACATATCTCAAATTAAGGAGGCATGATCTGAGAGTGTCTATACTGAATTTTGACACGTTGGCACAATTAGTTTAGAAGTTATCTAAGTTTTTCATTCAAAACTTTTCCCGCCAAAATTGTAAACAGTAAATATCTGCCTTTATTTATGCACCAATCGCAATCAAACTATTCCAAATTAACCTACTATATTCTGAGAGTACACCAAATTGCAACTTTAGAATTTCTTTCGTTTTCTAAACATTTAAACTTCCCGCCAAATTCCTAAAATGGCATTTACCCACCGGTTATTACAAAAACAACACCAGAATTACCTCTGTGTACGTCAACAACTAAGTTTATTGCCGCATTCATTACAAAGACAATTAGTAGTAAAAAACTGGGTAGAAAAAAAAGCGCGGGAAATTATTAATTGAGTGTTTTATGGACATACCAAAGAAAATCCAATGAAATCCCCATACGCGAACATAATTAAGAACAATTTGAAGATAAAATCACACCAACACATATTCTCAAAGTAGGCTTAAGTACTTCACTCAGTAATTAAAAACTTAAGCCACAATTACACTTTTAAACCGTATTAATTGACACGCACCCAAAACTCCAAGAGAAAGACAGTGTTTACTCTCATTAATTAAATATTAAATCACTATCTTAAGTCACCATCTTAAGTCGCTATGCTAAGTCACTGGCTTAAGTCGGTTTAACTTAAGTCCGCTTAGATTTTCCTTCGAAATTAAGATACTATCACGAACTAAACATTCACTACTGAATCGCCGTGTATGACTGACGATAGTCGGGCCGAAAAATATTTTTCCCTTCGTAAAAATAAAAATTCACTTGCACCACGTGGTGAATAAGCATATCGAGAAAGGGTTGAGTAATGTGGTCTAGGTACTATTGCGTAACAACGGAATGCAGCCTTGTTCTTCACGTTAAGTTGTAAAAGTTTACGAAGGTTTATGGGCGTCTTGTAAGATGATGCAAAACCGACGCAAAACCATAGCTAAATATTTACAACCCTTTCGGGCGGGCAATAAACAGCCCTTTTTTGTAATGTTCAAGCTTGTAAAGGCTCGCCAAACAGTGGCCTTGAGAGTGATTTGCCTTTTGATATATTTTTTTTACATTTTGAAAGTGAAATTTGTTACGTAAAAACGTCGACGTTTTCAATACCTGAATAGTTGATTGTTGGAAAGGGTTAGATAGGTAAATTTTACGGAAACTTTCGCTTTTGCCCAAGGTGCATCCAAGGTGTTCAAGGTGAGATGATTTTTAGTTACCGAAAAACCGCGAGCCAGGGTCAGTCTCTATTTTTATCTACGCGATAGACGTGTTTAATTTCTTCCAAAGGAGTTTTTTTTTTGTTGTTGTCAAAAATGGGAAAACGTTAAGAAAAACTTTTAAATAACGTTTGGCAAGGCCGTGTGATTCGACGCGATGTGATTAATGTGAGTTTTGTGTGCGTAATGTGCGCGCCTTTAATGTACAAGGTTATTTAGAAAAAGATTGGTGTGCTTAAAAGTGGTTTGTTAAAAATTGAAAGTGATTTAAAAATGTGCTTAAAAAGCGTCTGTAGAAAGAAGCTTGTTTTTAGGAAGGAAGAAATTGTTCAAGGATTACGTTGAATGACTTAGAACTGTCTTAAATTGGTAAAAAAAATGCTCTGAGATTGTTTATAATTGTTTAAACAGGTCTGGAACGGTCTAAAATTGTTCATAATAACTTTAATTGATGTAAACAGGTTTATAAGAAGGTCTAAAATCGTCTAGAATTGTCTAAAATTGTCCAAAATGGTCTAAAATGGTCTATAATAACTAAGAATGGTTCTAAATGTTTTAAACACTTCTAACACACTTCTAAAACTGTCTATTATAGTCGAAACTGATCTAAATTAATCTTAGAATAACTAAGATAATTTAAGGTAGACATAAATCTGTTTATAATTTTTTTTAAGTTCTGGAACGATCTAAATTTGTTTATAATAACTTTAATTGGTCTAAATAGATCTATTAGAAGGTCTACAATCGTATAAAATGGTCTAAAACTGTCCTAAATGGTCTAAAATGGTCTACAATAGCTAAGAATGGTTCTAATATGTTTTAAACACTTCTAACACACTTCTAAAACTGTCTATTATATTCGAAACTGATCTAAATTAGTCTTAGAATAACTAAGATAATTTAAGGTCGACATAAATCTGTTTATAATTATTTTAAAGTTCTGGAACGATCTAAATTTGTTTATAATAACTTTAATTGGTCTAAATAGATCTATTAGAAGGTCTACAATCGTATAAAATGGTCTAAAACGGTCCTAAATGGTCTAAAATGGTCTACAATAGCTAAGAATGGTTCTAATATGTTTTAATCACTTCTATCACACTTCTATCACACCTCAAACATTGTCTATTATAGTCAAAAATGATCTAAATTAGTCTTAGAATAACTAAGATAATTTAAGGCAGACATAAATCTGTTGTTTTTTTTTTAAGATGAAAATTTGGATCGTAATTCAACCTCTAGAATACTAGTCTAGTTCAAAATTGAAAGTGACTTAAAGATGTACTTAAAATGTGTCTTTAAAAAGAGTCAACACTCTTTTTTTCACTTAAAATGGTCTAAAACGGTCTTAACTTGGTACAAAATGCTGTAAGATCATTTGAAATCACTCTAAAATGATATACACTGTTTTAAAATGATGTAAAGTAATCTCAAACGTTCTAAAACTTTCTATAGCGATCTAAAATAATTTAAATAGATGTAAATGATGGTCTAAAAGGGTCTAGAATATTTCAAAATGGTGTAAAATGGTCAGTCTATAACAGACGAAATTGGTCTAATATAGAATAAAATAGTTTAAAAGTGGTTAAATATTTCATATGACTTCAAATTACGCTTAAAATTTATAAAATAAGATGTTTAACAATACTTATTGTGTTCAAAAATGAAAGATATTATTTAAGAATGACTTATAGTGGTTTAAAATAATCTTCAGTAAGTCTAAAATATTCCTCAGTTGGTCTAAAATATGGTTTAGAATAGTCTACCTTGGTCTAGAATGATTTAAACAGGTTTAATAACGTTTAAAAATAGTCTAAAATAATCTAAAATCAGCCTAAAATTGTAAATATTGACCTGAAATGAACTAAATAGCTATACATGAAAGTTCACAATAGTCTATAATAGTTCAAAGTGGTCTATACTGTTCTCTATCAGTCGAAAATGGTCTAAAATGTTCGAAAATGGTCTAAAAAGCGCTTAAATAGTATAAAATGAACAAAACTGCATTAAGATCTCGAGTCCCAAAGGAGTTTTTGCTTCTATTTGTTAACCTTCCATAAATTTAACGCAACTGTCCACATATTAAATATTGCAAACCAATTTCTAGGTCTCTAAAAACCCTAAACCTATTTGGCGACCGTGACAGGTCTTGCACTCTCCTTTAAACGCGGTACAAAATGTTGTAAGGTCATTTGAAATCGTTCTAAAATGATATACACTGTTTTAAAATGATGTAAAGTAATCTCAAACGTTCTAAAATTTTCTATAGTGTTCTAAAATAATTTAAATAGATGTAAATGATGGTCTAAAATGGTCTAGAATAATTCAAAATGGTGTAAAATGGTTAGTCTATAACAGACTAAATTGGTCTAATATAGACTAAGATAGTTTAAAAATGGTTAAACATTTCATGTGATTTGAAATTACGCTTAAAATTTACAAAATAAGATGTTTATCAATATTCTTTGTGTTCAACAAAGAAAGACATTGTTTATGAATGACTTATAGAGGTCTAAAAGTCTTCAGTAAGTCTAAAATATTCCTCAGTTGGTCTAAAATGCTCTGATATGATTTAAAATAATCTAAATTGGTCTAGAATAATTTAAACAGGTTTAATAACGTTTAAGTAAAATCTAAAATGGTCTAAAATCAGCCTAAAATTGTCAATATTGACCTGAAATGAACTAAATAGCTATACATGAAGGTTCACAATGGTCTAAAATAGTTCAAACTAGTCTATACTGTTCTATAACAGTAGAAAATGGTCTAAAATTGTCTAAGAAGCACTTAAATAGTATAAAATGAACAAAACTACACTAAGATCTCGAGTCTCAAAGGAGTTTTTGCTTCTATTTGTTAACCTTCCATAAATTTGACGCAACTGTCCACATTTTAAATATTGCAAACCAATTTTTAGGTCTCTAGAGACTCTAAACCTATTTGGCGACCGTGACAGATCTTTTACTCTCTTTTTTAAACTCTCTTTCTACCCTAACGTAACCTCCCTGGGGGTATTCAAGGCTCTATGGTTGTATGACAACTCCTTAGAGATACAAATGAAGAAGCTACTGTCACGAAGACACTTTTGGGAGGAACAGTAAGTCCCTTTCTTGATATTATCAAAGTTTGCAACTCCCAGCTAGTAAGACTCTTAGTTTGACTCGTCTATAATATTCCAATCTATACTCTCTCTGAGACTGTCTGTGTTGGTCTGGCTTGGCGTTGTTTTCAATATTCACAAATATTCAATATCAACTTTGGCGCAAATAGGAAATGTTTGTTGCAACAGCTGAGCGGCTAATACAACCGCCATCTTGCATCATATTGTGCGCTAGTGCGCTGTTGTGTGCGATATTGCGATTGCCAAAAGTTTTGTTCCTTATTCGGTGCCTTCGACCACCCGGCGTTGGATTTAATCAAAGTCTAAACTTACGGCAAACACACCAGTACGACGCCAGTCGGATCGTCGTATAAACAAGAGGAATTTGGCTGGGTGTAAATATTTTGAGGGTTACCAAAGAATCTCTAAATATTCCTTAAAGATTCATGGTTTCTTTCTTTAATTTATCCAACTTTCTTTTTCTACCACCTAGTGATGTAAGGGAATAGTAACTTTCACCCGGCACAATCCGGTCTCGCTACTGATGATGATACTTGTTTCGAACTTTTTGTGCATATGGTTTTTTTTTCGGGGACCGCTGCAAGCGAATCGCCCAACCTTCGTTCGCGTTTTTACCGCGAAATCAAGAGTTCGCGAACGGCGCCGCAGCCGCTTGTTGAGTGACCCAGTGGTCACCTAGCTACCGCCGACGTTGCTTAACTGCAGTGTTCAAACACTAGCACCGAGCTCCACAACACGGCAAGCATGTCATGTTC
>WSZQ02084335.1:0-16004 GCA_019419845.2 Weissflogia rhopalogaster
TGAGGTAATTTACATCCAACAGGCCATAAATACACATCCCAATACTTTGCTAAACGACCACACGGACATTGCAATAATCACCCCACTCACCAAAAACATTGTACCTCTTAGTAGTTAAGCTGCTTTTTGTAATTTCTGGCTTCAGTGTACCTGATGATGGCGAAAGCCGAAATGTACATTGTACAAAAATAAATTATATTTGTGGAACTGTGAAAAAAGTGTTTTACTCATCAAAAATTTATTCAACATGTTCTAGCAATAAGTGATAGAAGACTCTTTCAAATATATGAAATAAGTTTGATACCATGAGAAAGTAGAAAAATTGAGGAGTATTTTGATGTTTGTTTCATCTTCCTACTTTCATATTTAGTATGAACATTTTTGAGTAAGAGAACTCCTCGAAAATTGTGAATAGAGGAGTTGTCTATCGGAAATTGAAGTTACAATTAGCCAAATCAACAAATCATATAAACTGTAATCGAGGTTGTTTAAAAACTACTATAGTGCCGAAGTACTCCGCTGCAATAAGTGCCGCAAACTAAACTTTCTCGAAGCAATTTACATTCGCGAATCCATTAGAAAATTATCCAGACCAGGTACTGAAAATGACCAAATCGAATTCCTAGTGAACAATCCCACTCACCCGCGCAATAGTCAAAAAGAATTGTAACTTCAGTGGACGATACAGTACCTGAAGATGCCGAAAAGTGAAATGTACATCGTAGGTGTTAATAAAACGTTCTCATAAAACATTTTTTCAAACTCTTTTTTTGTGTTTGTGCAAAATAATATTAAAATCATGTATAATCAAGCAGCGACAGTAAACTCCATCAATTATAATTCTTTTTAACTACATTCGTTAGACAAGGGTAGGCATAGAAGACCAAAGCCTCCTGTCAAACCTCTCAAAAAAGTGTAAAGTACAATTAAATACGTACCTTTTTACTAAACCTGAAAGTAAGACAGAGAAATGTAAACGCCACAAAATGAGTCCAACAAAATGAGTTTTGATAAATGATAGTTTAATTCATAATGACAATGAGACGAATGAATTCATGAATGAACTAGCATTAGATTAGAGTATTAGTATATTTATGTACAAGCATTTTTCATTTATTTGAAATTTCATCAATCAATTTTTGTCATAATAATATTTAGTACAGCCGATGGCCTACAACAACTCTAAGTTTTTTTTTTTCATTTATTTTTTTCTTCATGTATGTGACGCATTTTTTAGTGGCTTACTCCTCCATTCACTTGTCTTAAATGTTCATTCATAGAATATAATATATTGTAATCATTAATTTGTTTGCGTATTTTTTTTTTGTTCTCTTTCATTTTCTTATTTTTTCTTTGTTTCTTCAAGTACATAAGTAAAGTATTTATTTTATCACTTATTAGACTAATTATACCGCAATAAGTACAGAATCGATAAAGGTTTTTGTAATTGATCGATAATAATCGAAATGGAATCATAATTTTATAACTCCCACTTTGCAATTCGTGTCATAAACACCACGCCGTCGAATATTTGTCGTTTTCTTCCTTTTTTTTGCATTCAATTATCTCTGTGTTGTTACATGTTTTTTTGTTTTTGGTTAATATCAGAATATCAATACAATAGTGGAATATAGAATCGAAGCAAGAATTCAGCAAGTGTTTAGCACGTTTTTTTTTCTTCATTTTTTTTACATAGTTTTATCGGTTAAGTTTTAAATCACTAGAAATTATCACCTAGCAATTAGCAGTGAATCGTTTCAACCGAATTGAATCGAAATAAATGCATTTCCCTAGCGCACATAACCTCACATAAACCTCGCACATCCTCACAAGTAGGCTTAGGCTATTGATAATTTTAATTATAATCTTTGATAAGTCATAAGTCATTAAATAAACAACTGGCGTACAGTTTTATGCAAAGTTTAATTATCATATCAGTAATCATGCATTTTTTAAATATATTACGTCTATCGAAAATCAATTGGCTGTTTTTGGAAAGAAGTATTTTCATCTTTTCATTCATATTTCATAGTTTTTCATCATCTCACCTCCACATCATTCCACTAGTATTATAATTGTTCGTGTATCGTAATAACATTTAGTTTTTGCTTCTTTAAAATTATGCATGTAATGTATTAATACATAATTAAATCTAAATACGCTTAGGTCTAACCTTCCATCCCTCTTTGTCTCGTTTTTTAAGGTTATACACGTTTTACCTCTAGAAAAAGTAGCATTATTTCTGGTTAAAATCATCTTTGTCTTTGTTTTTTTTGGTTAAAACCATTTTTAATGCTAAAACCATTCTTTTTAAGCTTAAAACCAGTATTGATAAGCTTCAAACGTTTTATTTTAAGGTTAAACCTTTACATTTTAAGGTTAAACTGTTGAATAAAGAAAGTAATTCTTTAAAACGCGTTTTTGAAGAAGTAAAACGTGTAAATCTTAAGCGTTTTTTTTTTTAATTCTTAAGACGAATTAGTGCCGAGTAACTTAATCGATTACACTTAACAACTACGCATTGGAACAACAATGTTGTGTAAACAGAAACTTAACCAATCGTTCATAACAATAGTAAAATAGTTACTTATATAATTGTATAAAACTTAAAATAAAATCCATAGTACTCCACATCATATGTTTTTCTTTCAACATGTTTGTTTTGCGCTTATTTTGCAAACTATCGTAAATTGTTTCATTTTTTAGATTGCATTTGTTATATGCGTAAAGTTGAAAACGTGCACGCTTGTTAAAATTACATGTTAATCGTTAATTGTTTAATATTGTTACATTGTTGTGTGCTTTTACACTGTGTTATAAACTGCAATTTTGCTTGGTATTTGTTCATTACTTTTTTCTTTGGAAGAACTGGGAAAGCCAAACATGATTTGTGTCTCTCTCTCTCTCTTACACCGTCTTCGTTGCTTTATGGAACTGTAGGCAAATTACATACACGAATCGAACATAATCTCTTCGACACCATTTAGTTCCACGTTTCGAATGCCACCAACAGAATAACCTTCAAAATACGTTAAATCTATATAAACCGTCGAACAATCGAGAAAAAAAAAGTGTGTTGAAAGCAACGAGGATATGTTTTAGTTATTTATTAGTTTATCTTATTGGTGTAACTTAGCAAATACAAAGTTAGCGTTTCATATCATGTTTATTTGTTGTTGTTGTTGTTGTTGTTGTTGTGTTGTAATGGCCGCCATTTTGTTAAACCTCAAATTGTCCTTCTATTCATTTCCTTCCTTTTCGGACGTACTAACAATGTGTTCTCTTCTTGAATATGCTGTTATTTAGTAGTATGTACTATTTTTGTAAGTAATTAAGTATTAATTAAATGTATTAGGTATGTTACGTTAATTTATAATGTAATTCATTTTTCCCTACAAGCTAAACGTTTTTTACTCTTCTTCTTCATTATGTATGATATGTCAATTGTTTTCCATCCATCTTTATTTATTTTTTTTTGATTCTTCACGTAGAACTTGTTGTTTGCTACTTTGACAAACACGTCGTTAGTCTTTGATAGAGTTGGTTTGGTAAGTTTACTTTACTTTACTTTAGTTAGTTAGTACTTTTCTGAACACCGAGCGCACAATTTTCTCTTGCTTTTATCCACAAATAATTGAACCTTTGTTTGCATTGTGTGAACCTGTATTTTTAGGTTATGTGTAAATTTTAGGGTAATCTGTATTTTCTAGGTTACGTGCATTTTTAGGTTGTGTCTTTGTTGTAGAGTAATTTTGTAGGTTGCATTTGTAGGTTATGTGTGTATTTTTTAATGTTAAGTGCTTTTCTCTCTATAGATTTACCATGTTGAGTTTTTGTAAGTTCAAAAATTCGCGAGAATTGAACTCAAATTGAATGCATCGAGTTTTGACTCGATGCATACAATGCATTTGTGCACCGTCGTTTTTCGTTCATATGTTTTTCGGTTATGATTTCGTAGATTTTTTGTTTTGCCGTGCAACGGAATTATTTCTTTCAACTTTCGTAAGGTTGTCACCGGTGTTTGTTGTGTTCGGAAAGCATTAACTGTGTTTTACATCGTTTATAGTTTTCTTGTTATTCACCTCGAAGTAATATTTTATAGGTTATTATGCTCGGTAAATAGGTTATTTAGGGTAAATTGATAACAACATACTCTAGTGTTTAAGAGGGAGGGTAGTGTCATTAGTTTGTAGTTGTTTCAGTAAATTTGAACATAGCATAGTTTTTTGTAGTGTGTGTCTTTCATATCATCATATTAAAGTGTTTGCACCATCGTCTGGATATGTATTTGAGTAATATTAGGTTATGGTAATCATTTTTAACGTTATGTACGCGTATGTTTTGTAGGTTAAGCAGTGAGAGAAGCAGCGCTAAGAGGCACAAGATAGACAAAACAGATTGATTCGTCTACTTTCACCATCGGCATCTGTTTTCTGAAAATCCAGAAAATTTATAGGTTAAAACAATTTTGAAGAGCATCTTTGCAGGTTATGTGTGGTGTATATTTAGTTTAAGGCAGCAACGATAAGTTACTTATTAGCGTGTAAGAACATTGTGTAATTGTAGCTTTTTGTCTTCATTTCGCTTACAATCAGCAATCCGCAACACACTCTGCATCTCCGGCTGGTAATTGGCAATGCTCATGGTAGTGTTAATGGTTCGCATTATTTCGCAATATTTCGCATTTTTTTCTCAATAAAATTCTTAGTTATAACTAGCGTTTGTTTTGTTTTTTTTTTTATTTGCGGGCGGAACGTATTCGTTTACTCGATGTGCAGTTATTTCTCTTTCTCTTACTCATCGTATGCAACACACTCCTCAACATGGTGTGGTGGGTTGCATACCTTCGACAGACTCGTAGATTAGGCGAGGATTACGATTCAGAAGCCGTTTTCATGTTTGCTTATTTGTTTGTCTCACTCACATACGTAATTGATTGAAACGCAATGGAACGTAAAACGTTTAGGCCCTGTTTGTTTAATACTTACTTAGAAGGTACGCACTTAGAAAAGTTAATGAAATAATTTCCGCGTGCACCTCACAATTGAGGTTGGGTAGAAAGGTGGTGCAAAATGATGTATGAGGTCGCTATGCATATCAGTTGGGAGGTGGATAATACTAATGTAGATATTAATGACTTTCTTTCTTATTAGTGTCATCTACTAGCTCTTTTATCGTTTTGTTTTTGATATAAACTTGAGAATTGTATAGTTAATTATAGTATGTATCAATCTTCAAGCAGTTGTTTTTCGAAATTTTAAGCTTTCAAAGGGAATTTCCGTAATTTCTTTTCCATTTATGTAACGTTTTGTTTTTTTTTTGTATTGATATAATGTGGTCCTTTAAATGTACAGATACTTATTACTTGCGTGTAGTGCGCGATTTTTTCGTTACGTTTTCGTAACTTTTGGTTAGCAATTTAAGGGGTGCGATTTGAACAATTCCAATCGCATTGCAGCCACCCATTTATGTGTTTTTAGGTTAGGTTTTACTAGGCCTGGTGTGTACGATAAACATGTATTTTACGCGCCATTTTGTTTGCAATTTTGTGTGTGACTCTCAAAAAACACTACAAAACTCTGTGTCAATGAGCTTCTTGAGTTATTTGTAATTTTATTCATTCGATATCACTAATTTTCTGATCACATTTGATATTTGGTTCGCCTATATATCGGTTGGAAAATGTTCGTAAGCAAATAGGGGAATCCCATACTCTTAAAAATGTTCAAAGCTTGTGTGAATTCGCACATGTCACGCATTTAAAAGTACTTTTATAATTATGCCTTTGTATGCTTCGTTAGCCTAAGTTTTTCTTCTCTGGTATGTTACTTGTTAGTCCTTAGTTTAGGTTAGGTTTCTTTAAGGTTACGTGTCAAGTTCGTTTCGTCTTACAAGCGTTGACATTCTTTTATTTATTATTTTCTTGTATTTGTCTAAGATTAAGGTAGCGAAAAGCGATTTTCAAGGATGTCCTTTTTCGGGTTGGGTTTTCATTTGTTAAATAATTAGTACTTGCCTATTAGGTATAATTTATATATCTTAGTATAGTTATCATTGATCGCCAATATGGCGAAATGGTAACAGTCCGATTGATTTTTGCTGTGTGTATTCTTTTTTATTTTATCCGTTACCAATCGCGCTTTGAAACGCAAACATTTACCGCTCTTTCCTGTTACCATGTTACCAGTTTCAGTTTGAATCCGGTGTGTGTGTTTTTTTTTTGTTTGCCTTCAGCGGTAGGACTGCATTTTTGCTTTTGAGGAGACTAAAAACAAAGAGTTATAGGAGAGACTGATCCAATAACCATTGTCTACTTTTTTACCCTCGTGATTTTCGTTAGCGTTTTTTATTTTTGTTTGTTTGAGGGGTTAATAATATCTACGCTCGTGCGATAGCGAGCGCGCCAAATCGCTGAAACGGCGGCTGCGTGCTGGTGGCGGCGGCGATGTTGGTGACCGGCGACAGGTGCAGGAAGATGGCGCGCACGATGAATGCCAGCAGAATGGTGGCGCCCATTGTTGGCGCCAATCTCGTCGACGAACTCGTGCATGGCTTGTTAGATGGCGCTGTTAGTTCCGCTGCAAATTTAATTTCCATTAACAATGATTGTATACGCTGTCTACGTTGTCAGGGGAAGAACATAAACAAACGACTGTGTCGCCGCGAAGGAGGATGAACATGAAAATGTAGCGTGTACTGAATATGAAACACTTATTACGCTGCGTCTTGCGTCGTCGAGCGACTTCGATTATGATGACTTTCGTTAAGTGAACTCGATTTTTCTCGGAGTCTCATCAAAGTTAGGTAGTTTTCATTTTTTAGAAACTTTTTAAGCCACTTTAAATCAAGAATTGCTCGTGACTGCGGGCGAGTGTGTATTCAGTGGATCACATAATCCACCCTCCTATCACTTCTATCTTTCTAAGCGTGAGTGAGATATTTTGAACGTATGGGGTATAGGAGTTTAGGTTCTTTTAATAAGCAACATGTTTGGTATGTGGTCTTGTGTATTCGTGTATGATTTTCTTCGGGTTCTAATAGACATTTCCTAGTTTCTACATATTTAACAATTATGCATGGGTATGTTTGTGATGTTGAGGGTGGTAATATGCAAATATGGGGGATATGAGTTACATGTAGTGAGTATGGGGGTATGATTGCAATATATACGTGTGTATGTGTGGAAATTAGTTGTTAAGCAACTTTGAGCATGTATGTTGCTGTCGTGTGTAGGGTTGCTGAGTTGTTTACACATGAACATATGAGTTTTTCGAATGGTAGCACATGAGTGTGAGTATCTGTCTGTGTTTGTGTATGAGGAATGTGGAGTGTATGTGTGTGGGTATGTGCAATATTTCGATATGTACGTGTGTGTTTGTGTGTTTAGATGTGTTTTCTCATGTGACAATTCTGGCAATGACCATGTGTGGACGTGTGTATGTATGATTAGAGGATGTGATTTTATTCGGACTCTTATTGAAGTTTGCTAGTTTCTATCTGCGCGACTGTATTAGTTCTGACTGGGGTATGTACTGATCTTAGATGTATGTATGTATGTATGTATGTATGTATGTGCGTGTGTGTGTGTATGTTTGAATGTGTGATGGAGCGTATTTGTTAAGTTTAGATATGTGGTACTGCAGATGTAGTAGGGCAATTCGTGCAATGCAATGTGTATATTTGCACGTATGTGGCATGTATCATGTATGGGGGTATGATTGCAGCGTATGCATGTGTATGTATGGAAATTAGTTGTTAAGCAACTTTGTGCATGACTGTTTTTTATATGTGGAAATGTGTATGATATGTGTATATGTGTGTCTGTGGGCATTAGGGATATCAACTTTTCACGGAATATCGATATTTTATAGAATAGATACTTTTGAAACTTCGATACTTGCGATGCCTAAGTATCGAAGATAAGTATCGATTCTTATTGTTTATTATTAAACCAATGTTTCTGATAATATTCTAATATATAATAATAAAATTAATGATTCTGATTATGTAAATTAGGAATCGACGTTAAATATCGATACTTGTTACTTATCAACTTTTAATACTTAAATTGTTATTTGATCGTAATTCTGCGTGTTTTTGTCTGATAAATATCATTGAAAAGATGAGCAATTGAAACATCCGTAACTTTCTTACGTATGTAAGAAATAATTTACGTAATGAAATAATTTATAAACATTTTGAAAGACATGGTACTTTAAACATATCGATATTTCAGTAAAAAGTATCGACTGATATCATTGCCAGATCCATTTTATGGTATATTTTTGCATGATTTGAAGCATTTAATGATTGAATTTTCATATTTTCAAAATAACTAACACATCAACGATGGTAATCGCACATAGTACGTTTACCATCATAATTGCTGGTTCTGATTAACATATGGCCTCATTGTGGTGGCAGGGTCAAATAGAATCGAAAATGACTAATTCGATACTATCGATAAGTATCAAAAATTAAAGTAACGATAAAAGTCGATATGTATCGACACATGGTATCGATACCGATACTTTTTTTGGCCCTACTGGGTATGAGAGTATATATATATATATACATGTGTGAGTATATATTTAAATATGTAAACGTGTACATGTGTACATGTAAACATGTATAAATGTGTATACGTGTGGATGTGTAAATATGTATGTGTATATATGTGTATGTGTGTGTGTATTTAAATGAATGGTCGGTTGAGTGTGAGTGTGGTGTGAGGTGAATGTGTGTGTATAAGTGCATGAGTGAGGGAGTGGGCGAGTGTGTGAGGTGAGTATGAGAGTGGACGAATGTTTGTGTGTGTGTGTGTGTATGTGTATGTGTGTAGAATATGGTGTGTATATGTTGGCGTTATTTGGTATGTGTGGGTGTGTGTTTGTATGTCAGAATATAAAGGTAATGCATGTGAGGTATATGTTATGAGTGTAGGGTATGTGGTATGTGTAGGCATCTGTAGGCATCTGTAGGCGTGTTTTCTTTTAAGCAATCTCGAAATTTCATGCAAAAATAAATGAATTCCAAGGTTATTTATGTGTGCCGTGTGTATGTGTGTATGTGTTTAAGTGTGTGTCCCTTGACCGACGAGTTATGTTGCTGTGAAATTACTCGCCAAACGCAATGCCAACAAAAGCTTGCCATCCAAGCGCGTAGCTACATTCCATTCACGAGGGCTAAATTCATTTCTTTATTTCTATCGCTGCCTGCTTCCTCCGGAGGCAGCGAGCCAGCCAGCCAACCGAGGCTGTGCGAAATTCGTTCGGGGAATTTTCGCACTGCGAATGAAATTCGATTACCACTCGCCGAACCCAATTCTCGACGCGCGCGGGCGCGCACAAAGAAAGACATAACCTCTATCAGTGCTATCAAACATGCAATATAACTCTCTCGCCCTGTATGTCTGCCTACTTTGCCCCTTCACGATCGACCAACGACCGGCGCCTGCACGCTTTGGAGAAGTTAATTTTAAGGTTATTTTAGGTTTGTAAGTGTTTTCCACAATATTTACGGTTTTCTCGCAATAAAATCAAAGTAACTAGGGCATTTCAAGTGAAACACTTTCTAAAACTAACTTTAAGTATTAAGAGGAACTTTATCGGGTATTTAACAATTTGTAGGTATAACTAACTGCAACATTTTTTTTTCTAGTGTTATTTGAATTTGAATTATACATTTTCGGATCAAAATTATTAAAAGGCCTAAATACCTCCTAAACCCCTATGCATACCCCTATGCAGATTGCTAGTATTTACTTGAAGGGCCTGCATAAAGTGAGTGTGGGGTATGTGGTGGAGGTGCCGGGAAGAGGTGTGTTCAATTGTGTGAGTCCTTTAAATGGTCCTTTAAATGTGTAAGTGTGGGGTATGTGGGGTATGTGCATGTGTGTATGTGGGTGGAATGTGGTGTATATAACTGGGTGCATTTGTAGATGAGTGGGTGAGTGCTCGTTTAGATGTGTGTATGTTTATAAGACAACTCGTGAAATGTACATGAGTCGTGTATGTACAGAGGATGTGAACTTTTTCAGACTCTTTTTGAAGTTTCTAAGGGCATGTTTAAGTTATGTGTGGTGAATGTTGGGATGTGAGTGTATATAGATTTGTGTATGTGTGTGTATGTTGGTGTCGTGTGTAAGGTTGGTGTGGTCTTTACACATGAGCATATGAGTTTTTGAATGATAACACATATGAGTGTAGGATATGTGGTGAATCTGTCTGTGTTTATGTTGAGGAATGTGGTGTGTGTGTCTGGGGGTATGTGTAATATTTCGATATGTGCTTGCGTGTATGTTTGTTTGGATGTGTGTTTTCTCATATGTCAATTCATGCAATGACCATGTGTGGATGTATGTATGTTTAGAGGATATTATTTTATTTGGATTCTTATTGAAGTTTGCTTGTTTCTATTTGCGTGAATTATTTTTAGTTGTGTCTGGGGCACGTGGTGAGCTTAGAAGAGCGTTGTTAAGTTTAGATGTGTGGTAATGCAGATGTAGTAAGGACATTTTTAGAGGTTAGCAAGGATATAAAATATGAAAAATGATGAACTGTGAACATAACCATTATTTAAGTTTAAACTGATTCATATTCTTACACCACTATGTGGTAGAAAAAGGTAGAAATAAACGTAGAAATCAAACTCGGGACCTCGTGGGCAGTAGTCATCAACAAACACAACAAATGAATTATTATTTAAAATTATGTATGCTTTACTCTCAGGTTCTATAAAGTGTTAGATAAGTGTTAGATTTAATTGGGTTCGGAAAAATTAAGGAAGGTTCTTCAAAAAGTGTTAATAATACCGATAGAAAGACATTTGAACACTTCTTGGTCATTCGGGAATTTCACAGCGTTATTTCCTTTATAGACCCGGTCCCAGTTGAAATGGGCACACAGCAAAAAAAAGGCAGCCACTGCTGTGGGCGGAAAAGCGAGTGAAAATCAGAGGCGAAACGAGAAAACAATTATTGAAAGCGGTCCCGGAGATTTTCCAATAATTGAGTTGCGGTCGTAGTTTTCCCAAGCTTTCGTCGGCAATTGAGGGTGAAACAACAGCCCGAAGAGTGGCGGCGCGAGGGCGAAAGTGTGTTTGTGCTGTGGATTCATGGCGAACGAAAATATGAGGAAAAGTTATATTTTGCGGCTTGCTTAATCCAGTGTCCCACGTCACGCCAATTCGCACCAAACCCAACCACTCCGCCCTCATCCTACCCGTTTCTCCATCCCTCTACGTCTCAGCAATTGCGGATGGAAGTCCCTAATGATGCGTGGACAGTTGCCAAGCGTAGACCAAGTCCATAGGTCTGTAATTCAGGCATGGCAAGCCGCTACAGATATATGTTGCGTAACAAATGTGTTCAGGAAACTTAATGTTATAGGGCTGCCGACAAATTTTCCACAAATACGACGATAAATCTTCCCGAGGCTCATTGTGTGCTGCCACCGGAATCTGCCTATTCTGTCGGCTACGAACCTCCCCTCACTACCAGAAAAACGTCTATGAATGCCAAATACTTCAACGGATGATATTGAAGGTGATTAAAAGTAGTGAAAATTTTTATACTGAAGAATTTACATAAATTGTTTTGTAATTGCCCTGAAATTATTTCAGAAAAATTATTCGAAAATTTAGACGACGAATTATTCGACAATTTACCAATAAAAATCCAAACGAATTATTGCAAAATTTGCGATGGGAAATTGGGAAATTTAAATTATCAAATATTTTCTCACCTGTGATTTGAGTTAATTGAGGTAGGTATTTCTTCCAGAAGGCACACTGCTTGAGTCGCGGACCATGGCCGGTGGCGGTGGAGTTGACGTCCAGTGTAAGATACTCGCGACCGTAGGCGGTATGCAGAGGCCAGATGGTGGGCGTCCAGACGCCGTTCGGCGAGAGGCTTGGATTGCCCGTCTTTGCGAAGTTCGCCCAGTACTTCATGATGCGCTTGCTGAGGTCGACCTCCTGCGCCGTGTAGCTCTTGGTCGGATTGAGCGCCTCGCCGAAGACGTAGTTGATCTCGTCGGCGTGCATAACGCCAGTCCACGACGGCCACGGATTGGCAATGGTGCGATGCTTGAAGTAGTACATGTACACGTTGTTGCCATTCTCGGCGTACTTGTGCGCGAACTCGTTGACGTTGCACGTGAACTGATAGTCGCCAACCATCTTGTCCAACGCGTCGCGGTTGCTTAGCGGATCCTCGGGGTTTAACCAATTGGTGTACTCGAAGACGATCGCCTGTCGGGCGACAGCATTGAAATACGGATTCAGTTCGGTGACGGCTCGAAGAAATTCCGGTCGGCTGACGAACACATTCTCCTCCTTCTTAAACAACTCCATTAAGTAGTAAATGATGAAGTAGTAGCCTTCTTCTGTGTTCGAACCCATTAGGATATTGGTTTTTTTGAAGTTCTTATTGGCGAGGGCACGTACTGGGTGTTCGTCCAGGAAGGCGCCGTCGATCACAGGAACGAAGGGGAACTCACAAATACCAAGGGTGCCCCATTCATTGTTGACCAACTCTATGGGGTCTTTCTTGCGCAGGCAGGAGATTACCGCGGGTAGATCTTCCCGTTCATGGGGACACCCGACAGCCTCGGCAAGACGTAGGCCCCGCAGTATACTCTCTTCCCGGGAAATCACTGCCCATGGAGCCGTGGCACTCCCGGATTCCATAATCGCCTGGGAGAAGAGGTTCCGGGAGAGTGGTGAGAGCAGGTGGAAGGAAACGGAAGCAGCCCCTGCCGATTCACCGAATAGCGTAATATTATTGGGATTACCACCAAATGCAGCGATGTTATCTCGCACCCACTGAATCGCCATCATCTGATCGAAAAGACCCGGGTTTCCTGGCACATCAGAGGTTCCAAAATATAGAAAACCAAGAGACGCTACCCGATACTGCATGGAAACAAGAATGACATGCTCCTCACTGACGAGGATGTTATGATCGTAGACATCCAGCGTACTGGTGCCGGAATAGAACCCACCACCGAAGACCCACAGCATAACGGCGGCACTCTTCGGCCGAGGTTTCGGCACCACGACGTTGATGTATAGACAGTCTTCGTTCAGAGGCGTATTGGGATTCCACATCGTGGCCCCGGGAAAGTCTCCAAACACTGTGTCTATAATTTGCACACACGAGTTGGGCATCTTAGTAGCGTTGAGGACGTGATCCCACTTCTCCACCGGACGAGGATGTCGAAACCGGAGATTCCCGATCGGCTTCTGTGCGTAGGGTATGCCCAGCCATGCGTCTACCAGCTTCCCGGTGGCGGCCGCGATCGTCGTCCCTCGCACTTTCCCCTTTTTCGTGTGTACAATGAGTGGATCCTCTTCGGCGCTGTCACGCCGTGACACCTCCCGCCGCCCTTCGTCTGGTCCATCCCGCCGAAACTCCTCGCTATCTCGATGCGGATCGAAGGGATCCCGCGACATGTGATACGCCTCCGCATGTGGCTCTTGCTGCTGCTGCTGCTGCTGCTGTTGGGGATGATGGCGTCCCCGGTGTGGATTTGGAAGGCATGAAGGTAACAAGAAGCAGATCAGCGCGCAGGCTGTCCACGGACTACCACGCATTGCTTTGTCAATTAATCTGCGAACAACAAGGCGATGGAGGTGTCAAAGAGTGTATAATGAGACAAAGGCATTGATTAGCAAAACGGTCCATTCCAAGCCAAGGCATTCGAGCGTGGGTGAGAGGCAGGCAGTTGTGGCGATGGCAGCGGCGGTGCGCAAAGAGGGCACAAGTGCGGCGCCTGCCGCACCGCGCTGAATGATGCACTGTCTCTCGTCATCAGCATTGGAGAGCAAACGGGGGATTCCCCGTGCCAACATCGCCCATGCTTTGTTGGAATGGATCGTTAGCATACAGAGGCATTTAAGCCTAGCGCGCACGTTCTACAAACGTACATAAATACAGCCAACACAACCGCGTGTACTTAGCAAGTGCATTGTTTGCGTTGCCATCCATCCGGCAAACACACAAGCGCAACAACACTACGTACACAACATCAACGCGCGCGAGCATCCTCTCTTCCCATCCGTACACTTTGTCCCTACGTCTTTAGCCCTATTGTACGACGAACATATCCGTTGTGCTTCCATCAGTAAACTACAAATTACATCTAATTAATTACTGCAGAATGCTTTCTATTACACGTGGTCTACTGTCAGATGAAATCTCATTTCATCTAATCGTATTTTTATGCCTTTTCTTTCCCCCCTTCTTTCCCTGTCTCTCATTCCAACTCCCTTTCCTTCTATCTGTCTCTACTATTCACTTTTACAAATGATCAAGTCATATCAAGCTCAAGAAACTTAAATTTCTTGCCAACTTTCTTTTTTCTGGTTCTTTTTATAAGTACTCCTCGGGAAAATAAGTTTCTAGAGAGGTTCAACTGGAATCTTAAAACCAGGATTTTAAGCATTTTCAAAGTCAGAACCGAACTGGATTTGTTTCAGATATTTACAAATATCACTCAAATTCTAAACACAAAAACCTCTATGAATACGGTGTTGCCTGGTTTTTATACGTGACTTCAAAGGCATTTAAATTCTTTTTCTGATGTCGCTAAATACTTTTTACATTTCTTGTGAACATATCTCAAAAATAACCAAATCAAGATAAGAAAAATTCTAAATCTAGGCAATGTAATTCTCTTTCTAATGCCTTTAAGCTTACTTAATTACCTCTTACATAAATTTAGTAATTTTGTTTAAATATTAATAGTTTAAGAAAATAATCTGATGTCCTCAAACAGAATCGAACAAATTTAAGAGATATTCACATTCTCGCACGTACATATCAATATGAAGAAATGATCATCGGTAGGCAATTTTTAGGATGTTAATCACGAATTGCAATAATTAGAAAGAGAAAATGATGAATGCCACCGACAGGATTTGAACCTGCAATCCCCGTAAAGCATATACGGAGTGTGTCCCGCTACACCACAAAAGCCCACA
This sequence comes from Weissflogia rhopalogaster, assembly GCA_019419845.2. NCBI lineage: Eukaryota > Metazoa > Arthropoda > Insecta > Coleoptera > Staphylinidae > Weissflogia > Weissflogia rhopalogaster. The sequence continues at coordinate 14,986 of WSZQ02084335.1, forward strand.
GTCAGCCTTTTGCATTATCGTATTCTCTTTCCGTCCCAGTTGACCTGAACGCCTCGATTGAATCGTCGGAATGGGGCTGCGAACTTTTGTTAAAAAGTTCTCGAACGCACATGCTAACAATCACTAACTAGGCATTTGTAGTATGGCGTGGAGTATGTCGTAATAAAACAATGCGACATGATTTTATTCAGGGAAATTTCATGAATATCTGATGATTAGTCTTTGAGATGTTAGAGATTTTAATAAATATAAGCACCGAATACGGCTATTTGTTAAGTGTTCAATATCGTAGTTTTGGTCACTAACAGAAAAAAATCATTTTAAAAGAACGTGGGTATTTTTATATATACATAGAGAAATGCTGATGAAAATATTTTCTGTAATTATCGATATATTTGGGATTAATATTGAAAAAAAATTGAATTTCTAATTATTGCAATTTGTGATTAACATCCTAAAAATTTCCTTCTGATGATTATTTGTTCATATTGATATGTCAAAGGCAGCTTCGCTGCAGTCATACTTCATGGCAATATGATGGTAGTAGGGCATTCGAGAATGTAACTTTTATTTGGCATATTATTGACATACTCCTTCTTCTTCTTAAACATTCACATAAAATCTTAACTTAAAATAAAATATACAAAAAAACAATGAATAAACAACAATTGCAATATGCACACGTCTGCTCTACACTGCACGCCTCCTTCTTTCCTTCTCCCCTAACACCCTCCGTATCCAATCTAACCCTTTCCCTGTCTCATACAACCATTGCGCCAGTGCCCTTGGGTCCTTTCCTTCTCTTTTTCCCCAACACCTCTATTCGTTTGCATACGCTCACCAAATGGTCCCATGTATCCCACCCCCTATTGCACATCGCACACCTCCTATATTCCTCTGGCATCCATGTTTTCCTTCCTCTTTCCTCGGATCCACATCTTGCCCTCGCTATTAAACGTTTATCTTCATTCCTCAAATCTCTTCTCATGACATATTGCGGAACCTTCCCGATTACCTGC
>WSZQ02084346.1:6184-32843 GCA_019419845.2 Weissflogia rhopalogaster
GGTGTACAATTAATTATTGAAAAGCATTAACAAATATAACGTTTCTTAGTAAGTTATAATAATTTCTGTAGACCAGAGTCTAATTTGCGACTTTTACCCTTACGCTTGAAATATATTTTTCTTTTCGTGGGTCCATCACTGCGGGATTCTTAAAAAGACAATGAAATATTATTACAATAAAAAACGCTAAACTAGATTTCGTTACTTCATGAACACAATTCGGTATTGTACCAAGAAGATCATTTTCACCATCATTTGTAATGTTGATTAGGAGAAAGACCGTTGGCGGATTTCCTTCTTTTAGCGCTACAATATTACAAAAATCAGAAATCAATTAAATCTTTATAAATTATTTATACTTTGACGTGCTACTAAATTGTAAGTCTGCCCACATTCCAACCACTGTTTCAAATTTTCATCCTGAGCAAGACTTCTTAAATTCATAAGGTTTCCAGCTTCATCGCAAATATCGAGTTTCACTAAAGAGGAGAACAGTGGCTAAGTAAAACGATTCAAAATATTCTTTGTACTTACCTTGTCTGCTAACATCTAGAGCCGTATACATATAATCCATAAACATTTGTACAAAACAGTCTGGATTAATCATTAATTTTGCGTTTCCATCGTGCGCAACGCTGTGAAACTTCCGTTTACGCAGTGGCGCACTCAAACGAACACTCCTCTTAGCAGTAATACTCTGCGTGTTATTATTGGGCGATTTGACATATTCCATGTCAATTTGATGGCGTTCTAGCATTAGCGCAAATACTGCTTCCTTGATAACCTTCGCCGTCATACTCTCCTCTTCGGCATCAGTGTCGTCCAATTGGGAGATGCTTTGCAATTTGCGTACTCCTTGGTTTTTATTATTACCATGTGCAAGTGTATGTGTTGGTGCAAGTCGCATCAAATTCAGCATGGCTTCTGTAAAATATAGGCAAAAATGACTTAAGCCAATAGGAAAATGTGTTGCGATAGGAAAATTTGTGATAATTACCTGAATATTTTATATAACAAAACATTGCTAAAATAATATATATTTTATTCGCAAATGAACAAAAATAATGTCAATAGTGAAAAAAATAACTTAGTTACATTCTCATGTTATGTTTCTGATGACGTTAAATTTTGAAGTAAACAATGAAACCACCTTTATTGAAAGACTACTTGGTTTTTAAAGTATATTTTGTGGATTTTTCAGTTTATAAATTATTTAAAAGTACACATATACATTCAAAACGTCATGCAAGAATGGCGTGAAATGTGTACAATAATTTATCTTACGAGGCCACGCCCAATCATATGTTCGTTGCCAGAGCAACACAGTTAGCGAGGCCACACCCATTCGAAACAAAGTTTTTGAACTTTCCTTGCAATACATAGAAATAGTATTAATAATGTCAATATTGAAAATAAAACTTCATTGCATTGTGATGTTATGTTTCCGATGACGTTAAATTTTGAAATAAACTATGAAAATAACTATATTGAAAGACTCCTTGGCTTTTAAGTAAATTTTGTTGCTTTTATGTTTATAAATTAATAAAAAATGTGTATAGAGACACGCAAGAATGATCCAAAATGTGTTCATTGCTATGATTTATCTTACGAGGCCACCCCCAATCATATGATCGTTACCATAGTAACAAAGTGAGCGAAACCACGCCCAATCCGAGGAAGAAACTAACTATTTATCACATCATTTGCATAGAACTACCTGAATATTTTAGAATGTTATTGTAAAAAAGGGTATAATTATGTATAAATCATGGGAAATCAAGTAAAATTAGCAATGAATCAATCTCTTTCATCCGTAGTTTATTTCTCAATTACTTAACAACATTTATCTTACATTGTACGACCAGCTATGTTCATAAATATTACGTAAACCACGGTTGCTGGGTAGAAAAATAGATTGCTTGCAAACTTAAGGTAATAATAATACTTTGGATATATAACGGGAAAGCATAATATCACAGATGAATGCCAAAGCTGCACTACACGTGAGTGATTGCAAAACGCGAGTGCACAAATACAATACCAAGGGCAAAAAAAGTGGCGATATAACTCGTTGCCGCCATCTTTCCAGCTGCATCCTTTTGGTACGCGTTCTGAATGAGATAAAAATGTTTGGCGTCGTCGTAGACCATCCGAATGAGGCGTCCGTAGAGCGGTTGCGTGGGGCGGAAATTGTGCGACATGAGATTACCATGTTCGTCTTTCAAATGGCGGAACGCCTCGATCTGCGCAGTAAACAGATGCGAATAAATAATCCGATCGGCAATTTGCAACAATAGATATTACGAGACGTAACGCGCATCAATCAACGGTAATTACCTGGGAATGCGACATGGGCACGGTGTTTTTGAATTCGATCCACGTGACGACTTCGGAGCATGGTGGTGTCGTCAGTGAACCACCGTAGGTGAAATAGACACTTCGATTGCCCATCACGAGTGCGTCCAGCGGTGGAATGTTCTGCAACGGTCGTGTACTATTGACGAACTCCAAATGTGGGAGCACTTCCGTTAGCGCCTCGTAATTCTTATTTGGTTCTTCCGAATTCTAATAATTGGGACGTCAATTTGCGTATTGGAATTAATGACTTAAAAATAGTTAGAATAAATAATAAATAGCAAAAGAACTTACTGAGAATAAGAAGGCAAGCACAGTCAATCCATCAGGATGTTCTACAGCGTTTGATAAACTTCCATATGCTTTTTGGTAGAAAACCATGTGAAGTTCCAAAGGAAAACTGGAATGTTTCATATATGTATTAGATATTTTAATATTTAATTGTTAAGGAAGGAAATTTGAAAATGAAATTTGAATAATATAATTTATTATTTTTATAAGTATCGTTGGAGGTAGGTTAAAATATTTTTAAATTTATGTTAAGATCAAACGGTTGTTGTATAAAATTTTAAAAAACATATATTTATTTATTAATACGTATTTCGCCTTTAGACATCTTCAGAAAATTAATAAACGAAACGGCAGTCACATATCGAATGCCCCACTCATAACTACTTTCAGATAGAAGATCCTAGTGGTCATAAAGGAGGTCATCGGGATTAGTGTGCGGCATTTTTGATGTAGGGTATTCTGTCGAATTTTTAGTGGGGGTGCAAAATTTCTAATTTGGGTAAGCCTATGGAATGTCCATTGGGGATTAGTAGCTCCGCTATTGATTAATTGCCTGGGTTCTTCAATCAAATCCATTTGAAATAAATTCGTGCATTTTTCCTGTTTATCCAATATACATTCTATCACATTAGCGGCGGCATGCCGCGTTGTGGAGCTCGGTGCTCGCTAGATCACTGCAGTTAAACAACATCGAGCGTAGTTAGGCGTTGGATGGGTGATCCTTGGTCTCCGCACGGCGCCGTCCGCGAATCAGGAGTTCGCGGTAAAAATGCGAACGAAGGTTGGGCGATTCGCTTGCAACGGTCCCCGGAAAAACCCATATGCACAAAAAGTTCAGAGCAAGTATCATCAGTAGCGAGACCGGATTGGTCCGGGTGAAAGTACTATTCCCTTATACCACTATGTGGTAGAAAAGGTCTATCACATCGTTGCAAGTACGGTTTTGTTAATCAGTTTTTAGTGTGAAGGAAATTTAAATGAAAATTTGAAAGTTTAGGGTTTTAAAGATCTTTAAAATTTAGAAAGAAGTACCTTCAAGGTATGGTATTTTGATGTAGATGATGTCATGCAACAAGAGTGAAATCAAAATTAATTTGTATCAGACTTATTCTAACCATACCATTTGACTTTCTGTGCATCTAGACCAAAATACCAAACTTTGGACGTACTTCTTTCAAAATTTCATTCTTAAAACCCTTAACCTTCAAAATCTCTTTTATATTTCCTTCACACTAATAAGATTAGTTAAGAACACCATACGTCATAAAGATGACAATTTATTAAGTACTAGTATTTATTGAATTAAATGCAGCGATTGTGATAAAAGCGTGTATATTAGACAAACAAGAAAAACAAACGAATTCTTTCGAAGAACATAATAGAGGCATTACATTGAGAACCCAGACAATTCATCGATAGCGGAACATGTAATCTCCAATGGACATTCCATAGGCTTATCCAAATTGAAAATTTTGAATCTCGAAGTGAAAGGCCGCTTTATGAAGAGTGCCATTCATTTTTTATAAATAAGCATAAAGGCAATATATGCCAAACCACAATCTTTTGTTTTTTAAAGTACTTGTCGCGTTAGGGTGTAATAAAACATTTCGAATTAAGAATCAGTGCACTAAATTAATATAATTTTAAATTATAAAAAAATCAACGCCAACGCTTGAAGCCAAGGCTTGGAAGCCCTATAGATAAAAACTGCCTATGAGTTCCTTAATGACAACCTAGGTCTTCTAACTTCCTCATTACCCCTCAGGTAAATAAATCAATTTTGCAAAACTTTAATCATCACTCGTTTGTTCTTAACATACTTTTAAACTGTTTCAGAAATAAAAACCATTAAACTTTCTAAATAACAATATAATTAAGTAAAATAGAATCGATCATAAATCTCACCTGCTATTGTTAATTGTATTCTCCGAACCTTCCGAGTCGTGTGAACCCCAATGAAAGTGCAATTGCGAAAATACATACTTGCCAATTAATGGTCCGCCCCAAATGGTCGGCATTTTATGCGGTTGTCTACTTCTAGTCGTTAAGGTAACTACAATCAAAACAAATTATACTAAACATCGCGTACTTACCCAAAAACAGCAGCTGACAATGTCCGTTTTGATTAATTCGTGGCTTTTGTGGACAAATGCCAATTACAATTAAGTTGTTATTAAAGTGATTATTTCTTGATTAATCCAGGAACATGTATCGCATGAATAATCCTCACATATGAGATACACACCTAATTGCAGTGTAATTTTCGATGTTTAACTGATTTTAAATACTGATATATGACTGATTAACCGCGGAGGAGATGAGAGACACTGTATTTCAGTGTGACTATACGACAACATTAAATAATTATATAATTCTCATAAAACATCATAATTATACATGTAAAAAGGCCAATCCGCATATTAAAAATTCAATCTTGTGTGAAGAATTATTCGCAAACATGTTTCTGTCATGTGTTTCTTTCTTCGTTTGTGTTTAATTGCTTTGCAATTGTAATTAATGATGTAAAATTTAGCACATGTCAATGTGTGGTGATTATGAATAGTGTGACCTGTACCTGTATGTCCGTTATTCTTCATCTCGGCGTATTCGGGCTGTTCGTCAAAATGATCGAAATGCATTGGGGGCAGCCAAATCATTTCGACATTGTGCTCTTCGATGTTGATTGGACTTTGGTGTTTGCCAACGCATTGGTGATATTTTTCGCCCCAATGTGTTGGACCTGGTTTCAAATTATTAAGGTTTATTACTCACAAACAGGAAGTAAAACCTGTAGTACCGACAGTTGCTAGTTGAAGTCTGCACAATTAATGTTAATCAGCATTTGTGGTTTTAATAATCAGAGATATAACCACACAACAATCTTTCATATTATGAATAATAAACTTATTATTGTTGTTTGCAACGTAGTTTAACTGACTGCAAATCGTTGATGAGTATTTTCGGACAAAATTCCAAAATTATAAGTGGATATCGATAAAATGATTGAAATTTATTGTTTTTTTTATGTTACTAGTCATCAAGTAGTTTATATGAAATTGTAATAGAGGCTACTCTAAAGTGCCTCTCTAAAGGTAACTAGAAGACCTAGGCTACAAGATTTAATTATATGTTTTTTACGGGAAGTGAGTTTTCGAGTATAGCACCTCTGATTTTCATATATTAATTAGCTCACTCAGGTTAATACAAGTGCCGAAGTCCGCGATTTTTGCGATTTTCTTCGTGGCCTGTGGAACCGGTCAAAGTTTATAATTTTACATGGGATTGTCCATAAGGCGGCATAAATATGGGGTTTTCTCGGAAACTTGAAGGTTTTCTCAGAAAACTGTGAAAAAATTAATTATTACAAAAATATGCATGTCCGCGATTTTTTTTGTAATTATCTGGGAAATTAGTAGAGTGTCGCACTTGAAAATCACCCAAAATTACAAAATATCTGAATGCAACAGTACTAGTTTCATTATAATAATTTATTATAAATTAAAATTGTCATCCCGTCGTGATTCCCATAATGAAATTTAAAAATCCAAATTATTTTAAATTTACCCGTTATCGCTCTTCCTAAGTGTAACAGTCGCGGATGGTTAAGCACGTATTGAAAATTTTCGAAAATAGAAGAAAAATAAACTATATCAGGGTTGGCTTTACATGTTTATGTTAATTTTACCGAACCATCAGCCACGCCGGTTCAATCTCAAAGTATAAAAAGTATTTTAAATTCGACAAATCGAAACATATTAGACCTGATATACTTTCACTATATTCTAACATTTTTTGCTATTATTGGTGTAATTTTCAAGTGCTACACTCTTTTAGTTTCTCAGATAAAGGCATATTAACTGCCGCAAAAGTCGCGGACTTGCTCATATGTATTGAATGAAGTGATGTAACAATAATTAACGTATGTAAATCACAGGTGCTACTCTTGAAAACTCACCTCCCATAAGAAACACTGACAAACCTTGGTAGCTAACAATAAGTTTTGAAGTTAACTTCAGAGAGTGTTTACCCTTGCAGGCAAAGTCTATTCACCGGAAGAAAAAGAGTAATAATAATAAATATTTTCACAGAAATTCCTCAATATGGCAAAGTCATGACTAAAAAGTATAAACCATTGTAAATCATAATATCAATAAATCAAACGCATTCATCCGTAGGTTTCTCAATTATTAACCAATATTTTCGAACAATCGAAAATTACACGCCTATATTGGTATTGCGATTGAGAATTGTTGATATTGCTTTTGATTTTTTCATTGTCAACGTTTTCTATAGCATTCTATGTGAAATTGTACTATAGAAGGCTCAACTTGTAGAAATTATTACTAAAACCAATTTTAGTCAATTTTTGAGATTGGCAATATTGACTTTACTTCACCAATATAAAATAGTATTCATAAAATGTAATCGGAAAACTGTTGCACGAGATTGTAGCAAATTTCATTTTGAATTTAATATAAATAATGGTGTAATATTTAAAAGAAATACTTTCATTTTTGCTGTCAGTGAAAACGTCGCGCCTTTATAGACTCGCTTTCAGGAGTTATAATATTGGTTCTAGGTATTCAAATGAAAAACTGTCCCAGCACTTATGTATAAATAAATAATATGTATAACAAATCAAACTCATTCATCTGTCGGTTTCTTAATAATTAATCATTATTTTCGAACAATCAAAAATTACATGCCTATATTAGTATTACGATTAAGAAATGACGATTTTTCTTTTTTATTTTTCCACTATCAACGTTTTCAATAACAATCTAGGCAGAATTGAAGTATAGTAGCTTCGAATAGGTAAAAATTATTACTAAAATCAACTGTTAATAACATTTTAATCGCTATCAAAATATGTTATCTAACGTAAAACAAAAGGTAAACATAAAACTCACACTATTAATCATATTTTAATTACAAATTGTGAACATTGATGCGATGAGCAAACTAACGGCAAGATACGTCAGGAAAAAAATTATTTAATTTTCAACAACTGATAGATAAATTGATGTTGCGTGTTTGGTATTATTTCGCCGTCTTAAGGTTACAGTAATTTCGTTCGAAACAGAAGGAAATGTTTAGATGTAACACAACTTAATAGAATTATGTAAATTGCTCATATTATATAATTATATTTTGTGTTTGCCGACAACATACATTTTTTGTGGCTTCAACTCATCAAGCGTTAAATTTTGGTAAAAGTTTGCCATCAAAAAAAGTTTTAAAACGCTCACTGACATAGTAGAGTAATTGAAAGAAATAAGCATGAGCTGTTAATTTTTATTGACATTAAGAGCGGACCCTGCGCGGATTGTACCACGTAGCGGCAATATGAGGAACTAAAAATTCTAAAATATTTTCTAATATTCATATCAAAGAATAACCTATCTTATACTGATCGATTCTTCCTTAAATATAGTTCTTTCAAACGCGTCAGGATGTCTTCATAAATGGACTCATCCTCAATAATCTATAACATTTCCTCTAGGCAATTAATCGGGAAAACTGTTTCATGATTCAGTGGAAAATTTAATTCTGAATCGTTTAATATATGAATTATATACATAGAATTGTAAATAAAACTGCGATCTTAAGGAGAAATCATTTCAAGAGACATTTCTCACAGCAAAAAAGTCGGCGTTATTAGACTCAACTTTTATAAGTTCTAACATCGGTTCTAAGTAATCAAATGAAAAACTATCCAAGGAGTTTAAACCTATTGTCACGATGCTTCGATAGGTGAATGATGTACACTTCTAAAAATAAGGAAACTATGAATAAATAGATAATGTTTAGGACAAGCCATTTTTTAGATCGTCAAGGTTGACATTATTAGACTCAACTTTAACGATTCCTAATCATGTAATAAAAAAAACTGTTCCAGGAGTAAATTTCATTCAGCATCGAATGGTATATGATTAGTGTACATAGGAAGTAGGGAAATATAAATAAAAGTGAAATATTTACGAAAAGTAATTTCAAGTCATTTCTCGAACAGTGAAAACGTTAACGCCGTTACTAGACTCAACTTTTATGAGTTATAATATTGGTTCTAAGTAATCAAATGTAAAAGCTGCTCCTCGAGTTTATAGAAACTTTCATGCTGTATCGATTGTTGCATGCTTTATTCTTCTAAAAATAAGGGAAATATGAATTAGAATGGAATGTTTAGAACAAGCCATTTTTAGATTGGCATTGTTGACATTATTAGACTCAACTTTACCGATATATAACATTATTTCCAAACATGTAATCAAAAAAACGGTTGCGGGAGATAGTGACAAATTTCATTTTGAATCGAAAGTTATATGATTTGTATACATAGGAAGATGATAAATATAAATAATTGTGAAATATTTAGGAGAAGGAATTTTAAGTCAATTTTCGAGCAGTGAAAATGTCGTCGTTATTAGACACAACTTTCAAATGTTCTCACATCGGTTCGAAGTAATCAAATGGAAAACGGTTACGGAAGTTAGAAGAAAATTTCACGCTGCATCGATTGGTGCATGATTTATAATCCTAGAAATACTGGAAATGTGAAAAAATAAAATAAAAACCTAAAATTCGTCATTTGTTGGAAAAGACATTTTTACATGCTATATTTTTCTCTAATTAGCCAAGTTTTAGGCGTAAATAAGAATATTAAGAGAAACTAAAGTTTACTAAAGAATCGATCTTTATAAAATTAGGCATTTTATGATAAGTATATTAGAAAATATTCAATAATAAAGTTTGAATTTTACATTTTAATTCCTGATTTTGCATTGAACCACGTACAATCCGCGTATTATCCTCTTAAGCTTGGCCAGAACAACTTGGAATATTTCTAGGTAATTATAATGTGTGCCAAAGTTGTTAGCAAAACAATCACTAAATTTAAAGTCAATATTTACAAATTAAGATGAATTACTGAGTATTATTGCGGAAAATTTTGAAATTGGGTCATAACTAAATTTAATAATAAAGCGTATCTAGGCTCCTAAATGCAAGTTAAGTGAATAATTTCATTATTATCAAATTGCAAACAATAGCTGTATTATTAATTACAGCCTACAAAGCTGTTATTGTTATTTTCAAAAGACTACCAGAAATAGTTCAATGTCAGATGGTTATAACACTTTTACTCCGTAAAAAGTGGCTTCTATTTGCTTGTGTGTCATTTCAAAGTAACAATTAGCTATGAAAAGAAGTATTGAATACGTGTGTAATGCCTACACTTTGTCAAACGCAGCGGAAAAGCACATTTCAAACAAGCGTAATAAATTCAACATAAAACCTAGTGTTAAATCGCAGTTATTCAATGTGTGTTAAGTACGTTAATAAAACTAGCACTCAGTATGTCGACTTATTCCATGTGCTGGAAATTAGTACATCGCACTTTGTCCGCGACATGAGATTAAGAAGTGATTTATTAGCTAGTCATCGATTTGTAGTGTCTGGGAACAAATTAGCAAATACACACCGTGTTTACTTACCTGCTGATCCATCGTAGCCGAAATCTTGGCCACACACTAGAACAGAAGGAGCAAAAAAAACGTAAAAGAACGTGCGCAAATCACAACTGCGAAAAGATTGCAAAACAGAATAGGCAAGAATGTGGAAAATTTCTAATACAACGGCGAGCGTTTTATAATGATCTTTTCTGCACAGACGGCATGTGAAAGGAGATATTTTTTCGCAACTTCTAAATGAACCTAATCCACAAACGAAGATTCACATCTTCCATTTCACTTCAAGCGACCAGGGAAGAATCTCACAGGTATTTGCAATGTTAATTGTAGGCAAATTATATAAATTGTTAATTACGTTCCGTAACTTTGATAGTTGTTTCGCTCGATGTATTAATTGCATTCACAACAAAATTGCAGACGGTCGTAGAAAGCCTCGTTTTAATTAGTTAATTGATGGGCTTTTTTATGTTATTGTTCGCAGACGAATAATTTTACAGATGTTTTTAAATTGCAAAGAAAATTTATTTGAATTCAACAGTTGTTCAATGGTTGACCTGATTATATTCAAAGTTTTAACGTTTTTTGGCAGTTGAGAAATATCATAACATAAGAAACTTAAACTTTGGAACAAGTGAACTATAAAATTAGAAATTGACAAAAAATTAATTCGTAACTATAATCTTGCATTATAAAACCTCAATCAATGCAAATTTTTTTTATTGCGATTTGTTATTTTTGGATAACATTGTTTTTTTTTTATTGTAAATATAAGGCTATAACGTAATATAAACGAATATAATAAACGAATGTGAGTTTAACTATCCATTATCTGAAGTTGGTCAGTGTTTATGGATAATAAAAAATGTAAGTGCAAATGAAGACACAACTCACCAGCATTAAACAAAATAGCAACAGAATAAATTATATGTAACTGAATCATATCCGCCTGTTTAGAAGCACAAATAACTAACTTTTAACTTGTTTATGCAGCGTGTGTTTTGTGGTGTGTTGCAAGAAGACTCTTCATACAAACTGTTTTTTTTTATTAAATGTGTACTTGATGGTAACTGGAAGAAAGAAAGAAGTAAAAGTTACGCTCACAGGCACCGCACACCGAATAGTTTCGTTCACTTTGGCGAGCGCACTTCGACTGTTTCTGTCGGTAGTATTTCGCTGAAATTTCAAAGCGCAAATGCTTCAAAGCCTCATGCATTGGTTTCTCGGAGGTCTCGTTCGTGCGTTTTATAGCAACAACATCACAGACCGCAAATGGTTTTAGGTTTATCGCGCATAATTGATGGTAGTATTGAATTTTCAATTGTCAACTCGCAAACCTCTTCACAGGTAGGATCATAAACTTCGGTTCTGGTTTTTCCCAAGATTTTCCTTTCATCTATCATACGACACGATATATAAAAGTAGCTTCTAAGCTACTATACATAAACCTAGAACGACAAAACTATGTTTATGTGCTATAAAATACTATTCTTTATTTAAATATATCCAATATTTTATTTTTATTAACACTTTTACGTAGGCAAGTAAAATTACCTGGAGAGTTAATAAAAATTGAATTAAGGAAATAAACTTTATTTTTCATTTAAAGAAAATGACAGAAATGTGAGGTGATTAGGTCATATTGTGAATCGATTTACATTCATCGTGATTACTGTCATCTTGATATCAAATGCAATTTGAAAAATCATACAACTACGTTCCACGATCAATTATTATTCCATGCTTACCGCATTACCACAGGAAACAATCATATTCGTTGCACGCGTGCATCTAAGGTTACCAAATTTTCAAGCTAACAACGTCGAAGGACATTCGATGCTACGTGAATTGGAGGTTACCGATGGAAAAAAAAGGACATTCGAAAATGGCCACTCTTAGGAATCAGTAGTATCAATTTATAGATTCAAATATCTTCGAAACTTCTTGAAATGATACTTTTCTAAATATGTTTAGCACGACGTTGAAAATTCAAGGCATTGATAAACGAAAATCAAAAGTATCGATATTTTCGAAGTGATAACTTTTTTGTGGAGACCAAATCGCTTGTCAGACTAACGGTTACGGAGCCAGTCTGTCTGCCTTCCTCTTCTCTTATTCTGATTAGAGCGGTATACTCATTATCCGTACTTCTCATATTCTCTCCAACGTGCTTAGTGAGCACGTGTCGCATTAACAGTGAGTCTCTCATTGTCAGTATCGACAGTTTTGAATTTTAAGAGTATCGATATCGGGATTGAATGAAAGTATAAATCTGTATCGAAAAACATAGATGGCGCCAAGAAGAATATCAATGAATTTACAATTATTAGACTTATTCCTTAAGGAAAGAGAATTGAATGGACCTAATGACCATAGTAGTCGATGCTTGATAAAATCAAACAAAAAACATATTATATAAAATTATATAAGGATAATATTCCCATCAGCATCCCTTTACCTTAATGTCTGTCACATTAGCACTTCTTCTGCCTAATATTTTGTTAAAATAGTTAGTTTTAATTAAGTATTACACTGAGTAAGTACATTTTAACCTCTCCTCTCTACGTGTCTCGAATCTAGTTTTTGTGGGTTTCTTCGAGTTTATTCTGCTGGTGAACTCGACAAAGTTCTTTGGAGCTCTGCGAACTTACAAACCTCGGGGTAATAATTTTAAAACAATCTGCTAAAAACGCATATACTCCACCCAAAATTAAAATTAAAATTTAAATATGAACATGATTAAAAAAAGATGCCTGCGACCAGATTTGAATCAGGGTGCAGGTTCAAATGTGGTAAATATAATTATATGCACTGTAGCAGCAGTATATACTAATATAAGAAGATTGAGAATATAGAAATAAGTTATTTTAAAAATATGTTTAAAAAGGGAATAATTAAAAAAATATATATAAATGAAAACAAGTTATTCAAAAATCAAATATAAATGAAATTCAATTGTTAAAATAATTTAAAATAAATTATAATAAACATCTTTTAATAATCCTGGTCAGAACGAAATATAAAATAAAAGAACGATACATCAAAATGTTGTATTTGTCCGCGTAACAGCCAGACTTTTAATCATTCGGAACTCCTGTAGCCGGCAAGGATGACGCACTCTCCCCGGATTGATCCCAGCTATTGCGCATGTGTATATCTCCAACCTGCGAGTGCGTGTTGCGAATTTGCGCACTGCATGGCGGCAGCTGCGGGCGGCAGTAACAGCTGGCCGTGGAAGTAAATTTGTGATATCAGCCGAGGTGATAATGCGTACGTCCTCCGCCGGCACGACGCTGACGCTTAGCCTGCTCCTCTTCAGTGTATTGGGTAATTATAAACTAGTTGTAAGATGTTAATGTAGTATGAACGTGTGAACGTGCTTAAAGAACATGTCACTGTTTGATCGGTGCGGGCGGTTTGTCGTCGCAGGACGCGTGGCGCTGGTGCGTGCTGAGAGCGAGCATCGTACGAAGGCGGCGGCGGAAAAGCATTTGGATCTGAAATGCTACAAGTGTGATAACATCAAGGGCGATAAGGACTGCATCAAGGTGAATAACGCCACCACAGACTGGGAGAAGTGTGAGAAGGATCATCGAATATGCCAGGTTTGTTTTCTAAAAGCTTATTGCTATCTTTTCCTTGACATTAAGGATATTAAACTTTTAAGATCTTAAAGGCTTAACATAACCTTATTTAAATAAACGTACCTTATCTAACCTAAACATATAGAATTTTGAAAGGCTCTGAAGGTTAATCAGGATTTCATTTTGAAACTATTAATCTGTTAAGATATGATACAAGAAAATATCATCATATATTTATTTTCAGGTACGCACAATCACAATGTCATCCCAAGAAAACAAAACAGCAGCTCCCAAATTATGGATGGTGAATCGCACATGCTCGAAAACCTGCGAGCCAGTATGCACGACCATCGGTGAACGAACGAAACTACGAGCTTGTACAACTTGTTGCGAAACGAACCTCTGTAATTCAGGAAACTCAGCCGAACAATTTTTCCTCCATGCAGCGCTATACTTCCTAATCCTGCTGTGTGTCACCGTACAGTTGGAATTCTTCGAGGATGCATGCCACGACTATTCCCAGAAGTACTAAACTTCTTCCTGAACTGATTTTATGTGTACATACTCGTTATCTAATCCATGTCTTCTATAAATATTTGAAATACATTTTTTCAACCTGAAGATATAGTTATTTACTATTTTATTATCAGAAATTATTTAAGAAAGTTTATAATTCTGGGAATTTTAAAGACATTTTTCTTGCGGAATTTGAGAACCTGTACCCACACGTTTCTGTTGTTGCTAGCGATGCGCATTGTTGTAAGCAACAACCGGAACGTGAGGGTCCAGGTCCCAAAATTCTGTTTAATTAGAGCCACATATATGTAATTCGAATATTTACTCGTTATTTCCATGCTCAATAGAAAAAGTAACAAAGTGCTTAATAAGGAAAGCTCATGCACCTGGTAAAAACCACGTAGGTGGGCGGGTTCGAGATCTTGCAGTAGGCATCCCAGTGGTGAAAATTTATTTCCAAAGTATTCATACTGAAATTCACTCTCTTAATTCATATTAATTCACATACTTGCTTGACATTATGAAAATGTACACCGAAAAAATCTCAATTTAAATCACTGAACAATTCAATGGACTACACACAATCGCACAAAAAGAAATCACTGATAATTTCCAGTGTGGTGGGAACTCACACACAACAAGAAAGCAGATCAACGACTCAGCGAATTCGACACAACATTACTAACCAAGGAAATCTGTAACATGTAATATGTACAAAAACAATAAAATAAATATTCCAGGTTGAAGGTATAGTGGGGTTGATGGATTGGGAATGAGTTTGCATTGTATTTTCAGGTTCCTTATCTTTTTTAGTTTGCAATAACTATAAGAAATTTAAAATTTAAAATTTAGTAAAAATAACAAAAATTATTATTCCTTCAGAAATACTTTAATTAATTACACAAATTTTCCAAATTCTCTATATAACCTACACCATTGCAAATTTTGAAAAATATCAAATCTTTTCGTTTAATTATACTTACGGTCCGCATTTGCCTTAAAACACTTTCCACTTCAATTTCTTGGAAACTATTAAAGTTAATTTAAAAAACACTAGTCCAGTAAGTGATATAAACAATGATTGGTGAAAAAACTTTAGTTCGATAAATTTTTCAAAGTTTAATGCTTTTATCTACATTACTTCCATGAAATAACAAAAGAAGCAGAACTCTCCTCAAATTTAAATTTTATTTACACTTCATCATTCACGTACAATTCTATAACATTTGGATGGCAACACCAGCAATAACTTGGTTAATTGAAATTAATTGACTTGAGAGCCTGCTGCCATTCCCGAGAGTCACAAAACTCGCGTCTGTTGCGTCTGGAACACGCCTTCTATTACTGATTACATCCAATTTCAGTGGAGTGCACCATATGAAAATGCATTTCACAAGTTTTACGCATCCCAACGTAATATACTAGTTAATACATACATTTAAGTGGTCATAACTTGTGTAACTTTACGCAGACTTAGTTTGCACTCGACTTTGAACCATCTATGTTCGACTCTAGTTCTTTAATTTTATTGTAAATCCAGATACAGTAATGTTTTAATAAAGGAACAATGTTCTTATTTAATATGAAGTTACATATTATATTTTTAATATGCTTAAACTCCGTGTTATGCTTCAGTGCTTCAAATAATTTTAAAGTCGTTTTAACTCGGTATAACTTTGAACAATTCCAGTCAAATCATCAGAATAGAAGTGAATACCATGAAAACGGAGAAGTTTATTTACAGCAAACTTCGAAAGAAAATATTTTCATGAAATTGGAGAAGAATGAAGAAAAGTTTTATTTTAAGTTGGACAGGAGTAACCTGCACAGATTGGAGCGATTTGAGGAAGAGCCGTGTTTTCATGGGAGAGGATTAATTTACAGAAAAATGAAAACTTTTCAAAGGTTAAGGAATTCTTGGGCGGCTTTAACAGTTTGTAAGAATTTCGTTGAAGGTTTTCTGTTGATAGAAAGCCAAGGTTTCCTGATGGAGACTGAAAAAGTGGATTTATTTGACAAATATAAAAACATACGAAGAGAGACCCGAGAAGTTAATTTGGAACATTCCTCGAACATTGGTCAACGAGAAAATGTATCAAGCAAGAGTTTCTTTAATTTAACTGGTGACACACTGTTCGACTGTTCGTCTCTGGGAGATGGGGATAATGGAGAAAGTGTTGTAGAGGCGGCAAATTATGAAGTAGCACCAGTTAGAAGTAGGAATGGTAATAGAAGTGAAGGAGGACAAAAACTTGGAGTTAGTAATGAACACGATCTTGGAGTCATCGATTCAGAGGAGTACATTAGTGATCTGGAAATTGGGGATCGATCCAGAGGCAGAAGGACAAACAATAGTGAAAATTTTGGTAGGAGCAAGAATGAAAAACGGTTAGATTACGAGAATTGGTTGATGGAGCAGAGTGATGAAGAGCTTGGATATTTCTACGATTCGGCTTGGAAGAGTGTTGTCAGTAAGTTTCACAGAGGTTTTTTTGAGTTCTGGTAATAGCAGGACATAATTTATTAATTAGGGTAGACCCCAGAAATTTGTAGAGTAGATAGAAACAGATGGGAAGGATGAATTAGTTGTATTTTGGTAGTATCTATTGCAAAGTACCTCTTTCTTTTCGGCGCTCTGACTATTTTATTCTAAGGTAAGAGTCGAATAGAATGAGTATACGTCTTCCGACCAGCAATCAAGAATAGAGTAAAGTGGAGAGTATAAATATACATACCTTATATCTCGATCCAAGACGGCAGCGGTGAATGCGCCTGGTCCAATCAAGGTTCTATAATCTACATTGAAAATGGACATGTACCAGGTCTAAGGCCGTTCTGTATTCCGCTGAGAACGCGCCCGATCCTATTTTTATTTTGGGTCTCCAAATATAGTAACTTATCAGGGCATCATCGTAAATTTATATTTTTACAAAAAATAACTGAGATAATTTGCGTTAGCGTTTACAGAGTCCTTACTTCTTATAGCAAAAAATAGAAACCACAATCGATTCCAAAACCCTCATCGCTTCCTCGAAATTATCATCGCCGTTGATGAATCAGTCATCCGCTTCCATGGCCGTGTACGGGTGAAACAGTACGTCCTCACCCTTCTGAACATCGTCAATGCCCTGTATCAGGACCCCAGCTTAGAAGCAAATCTCCAGATAGTCATACGCGAAATGCATCTATACGAAAAGAAACGAAACGTGATACGTCTAGGAAATGCAAAGAAATCACTTGAAAATGTTAACCTGTGGAATCGTGACCTTCATCAGATTTACGGGGACGACGATGAACCCCATGATATCGCTCTATGGTTAACTCGAACCGATATTGGTGGTCCTTCCGGGTATGCTCCTGTTGGAGGCGTATGCGATCCTGAACGAAGTTGTGCCTTGACTAGAGATGAAGGATTGACCTGTGCCTTTATTATAGCTCATGAATTGGCTCATATGTAAGTAGATTAGAAATATATCCCAGGGGGAAATTGGGGAAAGTTGGGAAATTTAAAACTTCAATATCTATAAAGATATATTTTAGGAACAAATAATCTCAGTTCTGCCGTTCAGGGTTTCCTAGGACTAAAAGTCTACGTGGATTTTTCATTTCAGTCTAGGGTTATCCCACGATGGAGACGCCAAGAACAACAATACCTGCCGGGATGAGTCTCTTCATGGGAGTGTGATGGCTCCAATGGTCTCAGCTACATTCCACCATTTCCTCTGGTCCGAGTGCAGTCGTCGAGAATTTTCTGCAAAAGTGAGGTAATGAAAATTATTGACAGTCAGGGAGTGTATATTCATTACGAATATGTATTCTGATGATGTATTCTATTCTGTTTTATTTTCTGGGGGATAGCAAATGGCAGTGCCTGCTGAATGTGCCAGATGCTCGTCGATCAATCGAATTGAACACGACGCTAGGTGCCCGTTTCTCAATGGACGAACAATGCCGAGTTGAGTTCGGTGATGGGTAAAATCCTATTATTTCAATTGCGGTCAACCTTTAAATCCCGTAAAACCTTATTTTTCAGTTACGAACTGTGTAGATCTTTTGATATAGTCGAGCCTTGTGCACATTTATGGTGTAGTCATGTGAAATCACCTCTAGTATGCAAAACCAAAAAGGGACCTCCCTTGGAAGGGACCGAGTGTGGTCCACATAAAGTAAGACAATCTTATACTAATATCACAAGGTGTCCATATTTATAATTTCTAGTGGTGTGTAGATGGGTACTGCGATAGTACTCTCCGTCTAAATTTGGACCCGTTAAAATATAACCCACAAGATGGTGGTTGGACTAAATGGGGAACATGGACTCCTTGTTCAAGGTCATGTGGACTAGGCATGCAGTTTCGATCAAGGGCTTGTGACAATCCGAGGTAAATCTTTCATTATTACCTAGGTCCTTTGATTGAGATGAATTTTGACAGACCCGCATATGGGGGACGAGATTGCGACGGACTTCATGAGGAATGGCAAATTTGTAATACCAGAGAATGTCCAGATACTAGAGACTTCAGAGCTCAACAGTGTGGAAGGATGTTACAACTACTAGACGTTCCTAAAAATTTAACATGGCTCCCTTATGAAAGTCACCAACAAGATCTGAAGTGTAACTACATTTGCCAGAGCAAGGAAACGGGAGAGATTTACGCTAGCGAAGAGTTTCTGACTGATGGAACGCCTTGTTCCTATGACTGGGATAATAAAAGATGTGTTCAAGGAAAATGTGTGACGATTGGATGTGATAATGTTGTTAATTCAACCTTGATCAAAGATGGATGTGGAGTTTGTAATGGGAATAATTCTCAATGTATTCGGATAAAGTCACATATCAATAAGAAGATTAAAAAACGTAAGTCTTATGGAACCTAGGCAACCTTGAACTATCTTAAATGTTATTGTGTTTCATATTTTAATCCCCAAAATAGAAATAACACGCCTAGGTGTCCTACATAATCAAGCGCGACACATCGCAATCAAATTCACACTAAATCAAGATACTCCCATTGGAACCCGCGTCAGCGATGGAAATAATGGCAGTGTTGTGCAAATTGATTTCGATTTATTCCTGAAGGATCGAAAGCGAAATGCGTTCTTCATCCGTAAATCGCCATTCGTTGGAGAATTCAATCGTCCCTATAACTACGTAAGACCTAACCCACATCATCAACCCAGTGTCCATCCGAATGATGTCCCCTTAGAGGACCAGGACTTTCCTCCGGAGCCCTCACCTGAAGAACACTATGGAATCAGCATTACCATTGTTCATGGGGCTAAATTCCGTTTCCATGCCTTGGAGACCGATAATCCTCTATTACCTCTTAATGAGTCGTTGTTCTTAAGTACCCAAGGACCTCTTCTAAAGGAGATGGTCCTCTTTGTAAGTAGATCCTGTTCAATTTGAAGTCCTGATAAAATTATTTGAGGAACCTAACCTTAATTTATTATAGATCGAGATTAAGAACTACAGGCAGCATAGAGGACTTAAACTAAATATGGTCATGGAGTATCTGCTGCATAGAAAGTTCAAGGAAACTAGATACGAATGGATTGTTGGTGGTTGGGGCTCATGTTCAGTATCCTGTGGAGGTGGGAAGAGGTTTAAAACCAAGGCGTGTGTCGAGAAAGCAACTCAGAAGCTCGTAGCTAGGAAATTTTGCTCCATAGTCAATAAACCACCAACAGATGTTCAGATCTGTAATAACTTCAGGTACTTAGTCCAAATCAATCTTAGTTATCTTGTCATTACGCTTTTAATACAAACAATTTTACATATTTATTCCAGTTGTAACTTTGTATGGTTACCTGGAATATGGGAACCTTGCTCTGCTACATGTGGTACCACTGGAATGCAACATCGCGAAATCTACTGTATACCTCAAAACCTGCTCAATAGCTCTTTGAACTCCTTAGAGTTACAGGAAACTGCTTGGAAGTACATGTTACCGCCAAATAAATGTGGTTATCAACCGCCAACAACATCACGTGCTTGTAATCGTACTACATGTCCAGGTCACTGGGAGTACACTCCGTGGTCAGAATGTTCGACCACTTGTAGGAGTGGTCAGCAGTATAGAACTGCAGAATGTATAAGGGATGCTAGAACTGATGTTGAAGCTACCAGACCGGATGATAATGAAGTTGCCTGTGAAATTTTGCAAAATGATGCAGTAAAGATTCAGACTCAATATTGTGAGTCTGAAAATGAGGCTCGTAGTTCTTGCGAAGGAGACACATCGCCATTTTGCGAACTTGAGTCTTCTTTGAGGTATTGTCTGATTGAGTCGTTTAAGGAACTGTGTTATTATAGTTGTAGTCAGTATTCCAAGTTGATTTAATTTCTTATATACTTTATTACACTTTGTTTGGAACTATGATTTTTGGTTATATTAAAACAAATAAAGAGTTATGCTTTCTAGAAGAGGAATGTATAAAAGGGCAGAATATTGTAATGCCCTGGAACCCACAACAACGAACAAAATCTTAGTTTTTAATCACTGATCTGTACTAGTCCGCGCCTCCAAGTTTCCAAACCATTACTCTAATGATTCATGGTATTATCTTCCTACCTGTTATGCGGTAGTCGCTGTTTTAATTTCCTTAATTTATTTCCCATTGATGCACGGGACCTGACTTAACAGAATCATTTATTAAGTTCTTTGAACTTTCGCGACACAAGTCACACTCGAACTCATCCCCAAAGTCAAAGTTTAAGATCACGATGTAACGTACCACAACGTCTTTATCACAACGAACAAGAACCCACAAATTCAAACGATCAAAAACTATGTACACGAGACAACTCATTGGAGGAGAAGTAGGTCGACCAATTAAAGACTACCTCTAGTTACTTCTAGTTACATATAGCTCCTGCTACCCTCTTCTACCCATCTCTACCCATCACGACCTAACTGTACCCACCTCTGCCCTTCCCTCCCCACCTCACCCAACCAATACCGCTATATCCACCTCGACCCGCCTCTACCCCCCTTTACCCACTCGAACTCACCTCTACCACCTTCTAACTACCTTTCTCTAGTGTTTTAGTTCCATTCACCGGGAAAATAGGCAAAACACAGTCAAATAGCAATTATCAGAAACTAATCAAGGATAGTGGAAACAATGTTCAATTCCAGGTAATCATGGTTTGTTCAGCTTACTGAAATAGCTTATCAGTTATCATTCACTTGCACCAATTCATCACATCTCTCGCAAACAATCTACCGAGTTCGTAATCGACAATATCACTGTTCTCTCAACTTCTCACTACTTTCAAACACAAAATTCCATTCTGATATAGATCATTAAACATATAAATATACAATGTTAATAATAAAGAATCTAAAAAGATATGTAAAACATTTAGTGATAATATTTGTCTATTTACAAATACGAGTGATAAATACAAGTGACTTAAACAAGACCAAATTAAAACAAAATCCAACTGCTTTGGAAGACCTTGTACCAACTTGGTTCCAACTACAGACCAACCTCCCTCAGGTCCATTACTGTACTTACCGTTATTTCTTACCATACCCTGCTTATCACTTTAAATTATTAACTGGTTGGTCCTGTTATAATTACGCTCAACTTAAATGGATGAAAGGAGAGAAGATCTTCAACGCAACCCTTGGAACTATTAACAATATGACCCAGTTTAGAATACCCTACATACAAGTAAGTTCTTTAAACAAAAATAGGAAAACTCTCAGTTGACAGATGTCTTCAGGTTAATGATAAAGCTGTGTTATTTGACTATGAAGATCCAACCTATACCAAAGTTATTAGAGATTTACATATTGAAGGAAGATTCTATCAAAAATGGCTGGATTGTGCAAAAACTGCTATGGATTGTTGCAAAGCAATGGATCAAGCTCATTTAATTCCAGGTATTTTGAGGTTATATTTTCTAGAACAAAGCTTATGTTGTTAAAGAAGACATTTTTTGGTAAAGATGAGGAATACCCTTGTTCGGCGTTGTGGGATGGTTATACTTGTTATGGTAGAACGAGAGGTAATACAGAGGTTAAGAAATTGTGTCCTACGTATTTAGCTACTGGGGAAAAGCTTGTTTGCAATCGTAAGTGAATTATAACTCATATTATTTAGGTTTTGTTAAAAGAATAGGTAAAATACGTTGAACCTGCGTTTAACGGGCTTACTGACCAATATATTAAAAGGAGATAGGTTGTTTTTCGACTTGCTTCATTTCATTTTAAATATATTCGTCAGACAAGTATAGGCAGTGAAACACAAAGCCGAAGCCAGCTGTGGGACCCCTCCCCCCAAACCTACCTTTCTTTGTTTAATATAAAAGGTTTGAACCATTAACCAAGTTTTATCGCTTTTATAAAGTTCGCAGTTTAAAAATATGTCAATCCAATGGATGGAACCAACAAACCGAGTACATTCACTGTTCATCGTCCTTCGTCTATCGAGATCGTCACACTTTCCACGTGATCGTCCTTTCTATGGCCATTATCTTCATGCTTCCATCGATAATCATCTTCTTTAGTTTTGATAAACTTAAAATCCTACGAATAGCCCTACACCGCAACGTAATAATCGCGATTTTCCTAAAGAACATTTTCGTTGTCATATCAAAGAATGTCGTCGTCTTGGACACAGTTAATAACCAACAAGAAGATACCGTAATGGAGGACGATGGTCCATGGTGTCGTACGCTATCATTCTTTCAGATCTTATCAATCAATCTGGTTTTCTCTTGTATGACTGCAGACGCTTATCATTCGCATAAAAGTATTGCGAGGGCATTTGCCAAAGATACGAATGAATATATCATGTATGCCATTATTGTTGGTAAGTTTCATTTTTTTAACAAAGGGAGCATTTCAATTGTCCGTCTGAGATTTGCATGAAATCGCCGTTTAGAGAAGTGTACCCTAAAAAATTTCAAAATTTTGTCACAAATTTTTAATATATATATTGCTTTAAGTTCCTGGGCTTGAACTTGAACCCGCAACCCTAAGAAGCTGACAACAATTGTAGCTTGTTCTTAAACATTTGTGATAAAAAATGTGTGCTGTTGATTGCATGAATGATGCAATTGATTAGGAATGACGAACTGATTTATTATCATACAAATAACAATAGAAACAAGTAACACAAGAGATAGGTGAAGGGAACAGCAATGTTGCGCGTTCGAAAGCGGAAAACTAAGTCCTCGAGGTAAAGAAAAATACTAAAAGATATGCAAAACTAACATATATTTATGTGTGGCATGAACCGCCACACATGTATTTTTTGGCAAAAATTTTTCATATAAATCTGGGACGGACATACTCTTCTTGTAAGGTTTCGACAGTAGGCAACCAAATATACAGCAAATTTTAAATATTTATTTAAAATTTCAATTTTCGACGTAAAATGACCTTCTATTGCCTTCTAAAATTATAAAACTATTATTAATTAAATACATTGGTACTTAGTAAGAAACTTATCAAATAAATTGCTAAAATACATCAATAAACCATGTAAATACGATAATCATAGGTAATTTCGAATTTTTTGATAATTGAATGGTGTAAACATAGATATTTGATAATAATATAGCAATAAACAACAATCTGTCATGTTTATCAATGATAACAGCTATCTATTATTCATTTTAGTGGCAGCTTGCATTCCAACCTTTATTTGGCTCATTCTGATCCTGATAAATAATATAGGCCAATGTTGGATTGTTGAAACGAACGGTTATCAATGGATATCGGATGGATATAAATACGGATGTTTGACGATTAATCTCATCCTTCTTCTTGATATCATACGAGTGTTATATTTGAAATTTCGTAAAAATTCAGCAAAGAATGCAGGACGAGCTTTGAAAGTCACTTTAATTCTTCTATGCTTGTTTGGAATTCCCCTGATTATTTCAAGTCAACGAGGGTTGGTTAACATGGATAACTGTCTCGATGGGGATATTTATATATATGTTACATATTCGATTGAAGCTATGCAAGGAATTTTTATGGCGTTGTTTTTCTGTTACTTAAATCGAGAGGTATTTTAGTTATTTTCAGTTGGAAGACATATATTTTGATAAAAATTTGATTTAATGTTTTAGGCTTTAAACGAACTTAAATGTTTTTGGCGCCATCTTGTGCATCATGTGAATGAAAAACGGCTTAGTTTTAGAGAGACACTTAAGAGGAAACCACAAATTACACAAATTACACAGGTACCGACAAATTCACCCACTAAACCATAAGAAAAAATATCATAATAAACATGAAATAATCATTCTAACATAAGTAAAATATGGGTAATCTCTTTATAAATCTATTGTATTTTCTTTAATTTTTTAAATAAATTTGAAATCTTTAGAATTATTTATATTTTCTTCATTTTATGTTGCAGGCTTCAGATGAGGATAAACCAATTGAATTAGCTCCCCTTAAATGAGTTAAGGAACCTTCAATGATGTTAAATTTGTAAATACTGTTAATAAATATTTATTTAATCCTTAATATCATTATGATTGGTGTGTTTGTAATCAGTTACATCAAATATTAGATTAAATATTGTAACTTTCTCAAGTCAAGTACGAAGTAAGCAGTTACATGTGTCCTGATTCAAGTGAACTTGACTAGTCTTAGTTAAACAGCGAATTGTTAAGATTTCCTGCTCGATAATATTCCACAATCCTTCTCAATCCGCCTTTCTATTGTTATACTATTTGTTAGTTATGTATGTTTCGGACAATTAGCATCATTTTTATGGTCGGCTATATCAGGATTGTAAAACATTAAAATAGAAATGCAAATTTAAGTCATTATAAATGTGTAATGACTGGATGGAGGTTATTGCAATGTGGTTTATAGGCGGACAGTCATATAATAAACCGAAATATGAGTATTTTCAGTGAGTCAATGCCTATTGCAACGACGTGACAAAGTTGGTAAAGAGATTATTACATCCGTGTTTTGTTACTTTTTTATGAATTTGTTTGTATTTATCTGTATTTTTCGGTATATGAACAAACATGACTTAAGGACATTTAGGTGGTGGTTTTCGTTTTAAAATAATGAAATAAGAAACAGGAAATGTTCGTCAGTATACAAACTGACGAACGTGCCTTGATTCATACAATTCGGTTTACGAACAACACTGACGACCTGATATCCCGAAATTGACTTTAGTACTTGACCAAACGTAGCAAATTGAAAATGTGTCATAAATCCGATTTATCAAAGAATTCATTTTTTCATTTCAATAGTTGATTCGGATTACGAACATTTGATTTATCAACAAAATTATTGCTTCTAGAACAAATATTTTAAACAGAAATTAATCGAAAATTTGATACAAGTGTTTTAACTAAATGAATTTTCATTTTTAAATGATGATTTTATGTTTTTTGTAAAATTCGGCTTACGAACAAACATATTACATTAAAAAATCAATCACAAAAATCTCTTATATGGTTCAAAGAACTATTCGGACTATTCAAGTCAAAGCTCTATTCGGTTTACGAACATTTTGATTTACGAATAAAATTGTCCAAATAAGTCTCAAAAAAGTCTCATCAAAATATTTCATAGACATGTATACGTATGATAACCATATTCTAAAACTTTTGCTAAGAAAATTAACACAATATAAACTTACTTAACTTAACTAACACTAAATTAGACTTTTCAATGATATGGCAGTGAAAGTTATCATTATTGTTGATGATGGTGTCGCATAATAAAGACACTTTTATCACTTGATTTCACCGTTCATTACACAATAGCCAACAAATTTCAATTAACCAATATTACTACGCGTCTCATTAGCCAATAAATCAATTATTGCCATAATTGCTTATGCAAACGGACTATGACAGTAACAACTGCACTCAACTTTCCTTTATATGAGCTTCGCAATTCATACAGCGGCTTCACACTTGATCATTTTTCAATTTTTCGAGGGTCTAATAAGAAACTATGCCCACATGAGACACATACTCATGCAACCGATTACTTAAGATAAGTGTTGAATGGCAGGACTTGAAGGAGTCACCACCTGAGTCAGACAGTTCGTACAATTGTACTTGTCAGACGATGTTATATTATATTTGGCCAGCGTTCGGCGATTTCAGTATTCTTGTACGATTCGCGACGCACAGGCAGAAAATATGTGTACTATCATAAAAGTTTCGTGCTGAGAATGAAGAATTTATTTCGTTGTGTAATGGCCAAAGACTTGGCCATCGAGTGACCGTTGTGATAGTCATTGTCATGTGCGCTAAACGTTGGTATGTTGCAGTTTATCGCAGGCTTTCGTGAGTTTAAGACATATAAACAGTGCCTAATTAAAGTTTAATTGCCAATATTTAATATTAAGCAAAAGTCATCAATTTAAATTTACTTAAACATGATTCCATCGATTTTAAACTTATTATAATCGCTGCAAATTATTATTTTTTGTGCATTG
>WSZQ02084346.1:41451-53348 GCA_019419845.2 Weissflogia rhopalogaster
ATAAACACTGACCTCCACTGTGCACGCCTTAGAAAAGTCCGTTTCTATATGTGAACTTAAATTTTAACTCCTCTTTCTACGGCTATTTTAGACGAAATTAATAATTTCTTAATCTAAACTATACTGAAATGTGTACATTACACAACAGAAGTAGAAAAATCATGTTTGTTTGCGCTCACGCGTCTTAACGAAATTAATACGCCGCGAGTTGTAAGTTCTCGGGGCCTTGGTTAGAGGCTTTACTGACTTACCCGCACAGTAGGTCCGACACGCCGACAATACTTGGCAACAACACACAAATAACACAACAGAGAGAATGGTGTAAATAATGCGACTTACTTGTTCGAATGCTGGGTAAAAATTGATTTTATTTTAAGTAATCTTAATATATGCGAGCTTTGATGGAGAGGGGTAGCCACCCTGGCGCATACGCAGCTTCAGCAGCGCTGCTAACATAAAATATATTTAGGATTCTAAATTCTCCAACAGCTCTGGTGGCGCGAACAATGTTCTCTCATTTTCAATACATATCTGCGAGTATCAAAAGAAAAAGAACCAGAATTTTTTTTTATAAAAAAAAGAAACTATGTAAATACTATTCGCCAATTCTTTTATAAACAATATTATTAAATACAAATAAAAAAAATTCCTGTATTTATCGTTAGAAATCATGATTTACGACATATAAACACTGACGTCAACTTTGCACACGTAAGAAAAGTCCGTTTTTATACGTGAACTTAAACTTCAACTTCAAGAAGAAAAGGTCAATATAAACATCTTCCTTTCCTGCTGAATTATTTATCATTTTTGCAAATATTGCTAATTTTGAGTAAAAATGATGTATAATATTTCCTCAAAATATTTACAAAATCATTTTCTCATTAATGTAATGATGATGTGATGTCCACCGTATATTAGATCATTAATTATTCGAAAGGTTCGTTGTTGTTTTGATTTTTTTGCTCATCATGATGGCGTGAGTTGCACTTCTCGGAACTTTTTTTGTGGCCATTGACGTCAAACGAACTGTTATTAAATTATTCGCATATATTATCGAATAATTTGTTATTTTTTTGTTTTAAATTTGTTCTCATCGAGTTTTAGCTCTTATTAGATTATTTTTAGATGTTTTAGGTCTTAGAAAATAATTTACGATTTGTCTAGAGTCGTTTACACTATAAACAAGTAACTTTATTTTTAGTCCGAAGACTAGGCCATCGACCATCTGGTCCTTCGGCCGGTGCGCTTTACAATTATATTGTGTATATATATTACAATTATACGTATGATATTGTGGATGCAGTATATTCAATGCAATATTTTTTGTGTAATGTAATTGTTGATGCTGTTGCGTTGATTTTTCGTTGAGTAGTGGTTGTTGTATAATTGTTTGTAGTGTAGTTGTGAAGTAGTTGAATAGTGTGTGATGTGAATTAATTCACACTAATGGTGCCCACCACGTCCTGCTTCGTGGTAGGCCGAAGCACTCCCCACTATGCTGCCCCGGTGGGCGTTTACAATATATTTTATTAGATTGGGCTGAATAGCGTTATGTGCTGAAATAGGGTTATGTTAAGATAACTTTCGTATTTTACGGTTAAATTAAGTATTTTATATATTTAAGGAGGCAATGTCAAGTTTATGTTACACCTTCTGGTAAGTTGTTACAGACAACCTTGATAGTCCTTGAACGTAAGCACCACTGCTTAAGCATATATGGCTTAAAAATAAGAAAAAGAAAGGCATCTTGAGATAGACAACATTCCGGTACGCATTGACGTCAATGCGTGGTCCGATGAGGCCAAGAACCGGAATGAAACTCTGCAAAACGAGCTATTAAGTTAATTACAAGTTAGCCATTCTTTAAGAGACATCCAGACGTTCTTGAAAATGCATTTTTTGTGCTTTTGTTAAGGTTTTCTTATATTTCATATTGGTAACATGGATTAAAAACTAAGAAAATTTTACCAAATTTCTATTGTCGATTCCTTACTTTAAAACTTTTCTAAGGCGAATGTAACGATTTAGAAATGCATTAAACTTTAATTGGAAAATCTTCTGAATGTTCTTGAATGTTATGATATCACTTACATTACGATAGAATACAGTATATTAATAATGTTAGCAATCATTGAGAAATGTCCAGGGGCGCAGTGGTATGATCGATGACCACTGTCCATGAGGTCCCGCGTTTGATTCTCGGTGGGGATGCATATTAAAGTAAATTCTTCTTCTTATCAATAGTGTTAGCCTCTAATATGACTAATTACATCGAAAAAGAATTGAATAGAACTAATGACCATAGCAGTCGATGCTTGATAAAATAAAAAAATCATTGAAAAACATGCATATATGCTCAAATCGCTTTCTATGTACATTCATAATTCATCATTCAAGAAGGATAATCAAAATATAAATTGTTGTTAATTTTCTATGATTTTCTACTATTTGTGAAATTCATTAACAATAAGTTAAAATGAATTGCATAAATCCACACCGACAACAAAAGGCACAACTCAACAATCGCAATGCGCAACTCACAAAAATACAACACGCACACACCCCAAGACTTCACTCACACACAACAGGAAGCCACAACATCACAATAATAACAACATCATCAAAAAATACAAAAACAAGAAATCTCAATAATTTGTAAATATGTACAAACACAATAAAACATATGTATCCAGGCTGAAGGACCAGTGAAGGTCCATGGCCAGATCTCCGGACCGAATACAAATAATAAATAAAAATGGATTGCATATTCTTTAAAATAAATTTAAAAAAATATTTAGAACATCATTTAGAACATTAAAGAAAATGTCTACCATTGTAATCATTAACTGCCAATAAATTTCATTAGCAATTCAAAGAGCAATATTAAGTAGTGCAATATTACATAAAAGTAGTAGTATTATAATTGCAATACTAGCAAAAAATCGACGTTGATCTTAATCTCATGATTCCAACAAATATCAATGGATTAAGAATTATTATATAGAACCTAAAATTTTGCCCTAAAATTAAATATTGCCAATTTTGAACTTCTCAAAATGCTTCTCAGATGGCGGTTACGTCAATGACATGTTAAAACGCTATTAAAAATTTCGATATCGATATATTGATAGTATGGAAAATCGATAAATATCGAAACTTGGAGGCCGATATATCGAGATTTATCAATATCGATATTTTTTTAACATATCTACTGTACACTATATCTGCTATCGCCCTGTTATTATCCTGCTTCTTTTCGTGGTATCGCTGAGGTACCTAGTATGCACCCTCTGACGGCATTTCGCAGTTAGTCCTGTTGGACTTCGCGTTGAGTCAATGGGCCCGGGCGGGTGCTGTGTAAAGTAATTTGAACTGTGCCACGGAACAAAGTACTCAACGTGCTGCATCTCCCCACCCACCCAGCTTCGGAAGTAGTCTGGCCACCCTTGCGCATGTCACCTTTGTTTGTTGACATGCTTTTGATATATGTTTTGTGCATCTTGGGTTAGCATCAATAATTGCGCCTATGTATTTTATTTGGCGATTAATCGGTACCTTTTAATCCATAACCATAATGAACTCCTCGCCGGTGACGTCCTTCCGGCTTGTTGATAGTCATGTTGCCCTTGGCTTGAAGCCATGACCTGACGTACCTGCACGATTTTTCTAATCGCACGAGCAGGGTTCCACGGCTTTGGTTTCGACCAATCAGAGCTATGTCATCGGCATAGCCTATTATCTCATTACCTGGTGGAAACTGCGAATATACAATTTTATTAAATTTTATTTAATTGTTACCTTCCTGCTGAATTTATTGCCATAATGTGACTTGGAGTATTTTTAGTGTTCGTGTTTAGAGCGGCAGAAATATTTTGAAAAGTTTAAAACACGAGTTTTGGCACAATTTAAAGAGTAGTAGTAAAATTTTATAACTAAAAAGTTCTTTCTTGTTTAGGAGTATTTTTGTTTACGTTATGAATGTAGTAGTGCGTAAAATAATTACTTTCAACTGACATTGAGAGTTGTGTCCTTAAAAATTAAGATCTCTTTCCAACATCAAGAAGATCCCAAATACGCATTTCCCGGATACAAAAAATTTAGTACAATAAATTATTTGTTATGCAGTTTTCTAAACTAATCTAACCTATATAATTTTAGATTTTGCAACGCCGTCAATCTAATAAATTGTCGCAATTAATGCGTATAGTTAAAAACGGCATATTTTTATATTGTGATTCCTCCTAATCACGATATGACAATATGCCGAATTTTAGTCGAATTATTTTCGAATTATTTCCTAAAGTTTAAAACACGAGTTTATGCACAATTTAAGCAGTCCCAGTAAAACTATAGAACCTAAAAAAGTATTCCTTGTTTAATAGTATGTATACTTTTAAAACATGTAAAACTTAACTTTATTATCATATTGTGACACTGTATTCTCAGTAACGCTTTTTTGATTTGAAGAAGTAAAAATATTTTCCATAAGTTTACGGTACAAGTTTTGGCACACTTCAAAGATTTATAGTAATGTCATGAATAAGAACTGTTCTTCCTTGTTTAGGCGGATGTTTATTAACCTTACGAGAGTAAATTATGCGTAAAATATTCACCTTCAACTGGAAGACCTATCATTTTTGGGAATCCCCGAGAAATTATGATATTTATTAAAAACACAGTTGCACTTGACATTTTTAAATGAAATTCCTTTTAGCACTTCGTTAATTCTTTGATTTCACTGATTGAAAATGATAGGAAACATATATAAAATGATTAAACTTTTTAAACATTTGTGAAACTTGAAATTTTACAAAGTTTCATCTAGAAAAAACCAACTGATAACAAAATTACTGAACTGATCATGTATTTTTATTCATTTTGAAACTACCGAATAAATTTATTTAAATTAAAAAATAAATTAAATAATTTACGAGTAGAAAATGTAGAAAATAAAATTATTTTGTCATAAATGCTGTGAACAATCTATTAAAACTAATAGAACACCTGTAACGTTTAATACCTGTGATTAATACGATAATGAAGCGCAAAACATGGGACCGGATTTGCCTACGTAAACCATAATATCTAGCTGTAAAACGAGCTCGTAAACAACCGAAAACGAGCAAACGTGTTTCAATGTGGGTGAAAATGATAGCCACATGTCGGCTCGCAGGCAAAAGAAATGCATGCGAAAAAACAGGTAGCCAAGATCATGATCACATGCGTCACTGGCCAGTTTTGTGCTCACGAGCTACGTGCTGTTGCAGGCGTCTGTCGGGTTCAAAGCAACTCACAATCAAATTGCCAAATTAATATTACGCATTAAGTATCCAGCTGGACGTCAGCAAGACGCGAAACAACGCTTTATCAAAAACAAATCAATTGACTAAATTCGTATTTAATTTTAGGTTGACTTTTTTTCTACTCTTGTTGTGCAATGTATACATTATATTAATGTCGATTAAATTATGATCTAGACAACCTACGGCTTATCATAACAGTACTGGTAAATAATGATGTTCTAGGCAAGCAAGCTATATACTTTTGAAACTTTAATACTTTCGATACCAAAGTATCGAAGAAAAGTATCGATACTTATTGCTATCGAAAATACACATTGGCGCCATCTGTTAATGTATTTTCAAATTATTTTTTACTCGTTACAGTAATATTCCAGTATATTATCGACCCCATTTTTCCGATGTTATTACATTTTAGGAATGAAAAATATCGCGGTAATTCATAAGTAATAAAATCAATGCTTGTAAAATTACTGATTGAGTAAATCAAGGCTAAACTGAGTTTTTATCAAAAAGTGGCAAAATTTAAACGAATTTAAATTGTAGGGAAGTATCGATACTAAGCACCAATGCACAAAGTATTTTAAATTTAAACTTCTACCTGTCCAATTGGAAATAGTTTGACTAAAATTACCCCTAATCATAATATGCCATTAAACTAAGAATGAAGGGGAAAGAAACTAAATTCAACGGTTGATAATTATGAAATTAATTTCATTGCATTTTATAAAATTTCGATGATCCTTGCATTTTACTGATTACAATGCAGAAATATTCTCCAGTTTTGCTGACTATGATATTTTAAATGTTTTTGATTTATTTTTACGTATGTGCATTAATTAGGGCAATTCATTAAGTTAACTTCGCAGAAAAGTTTTAAAATTATAAAGTCTTAACCTTTATAATATTAAAACTTTTCTTTAGCCTGGGTAGATTTCTAATCAGGAACCGAGTGCATTCACTTTTTGGGTTCGGTGAATACCTTTTCGATTTGGCAACTCATGGGTTAATTTAAATTTTGACTTTTACCTTTAACATACAAAGATTATATAATCAGAAATAAATGGGTTTCACTTTTTAGCTTCGTTGCATGCGTTTTCAATGTGCAAAACTGCGAATTATATCAAAGTCTCATTTTTCTCGGACATTCAAACAGTACTTAATTTTTAAGGACACAACTCTCAATGACAGTTGAAAGTAAATATTTTACGCCTTACATTTATTTTGTAAATAAACATATTCCAAAACAAGGAAGAACTTCCAGTAGTTCCAAAATTTTAATACGACTCTTTAAATTATGCCAAAACTCGTGATTTAAAAGTTTGCAAATATCCTCTCCAAATGAAAATAGTTTGACTAAAAATATACCAAGTCACAATACGCGACATCGACATCGATTCATAATTATTAACTGCCATGAATTACATTTCAGAAAAGTTACGATGATCTTTGCAGTTTTAATGAAAATAGTTTGTAATTACTGATTACAATGCAGAAATGTTCCTTAATTTGATTTGTAAATGTTTTTGTTTCATTATTAAGTATATGCAATAATTAGAACAATTCATTAAGTTTGCGACGTAGAAAAAAATTTAAAAAAAAGATATATAGTATTATTTTGATAGCTTTACAATAAATTATTAAATAATTAAGGCACATGTACTTTTACGCCTTAATCATTAAAGTTGGAAAAGTTAAATTAAGTCATACTTTAAATTTAAGCAAAATCATTTCCCGTTTAGAATTTCATGTTTTTCTTCATCTTCATAATTTTCTTCAATGATGTCAGAAGTAGTTAACAAAATAAATCTATCGTTGACGTCAATATTATACATTATGTTCATTTCATATAACCAAATTGTCATTTAATAACAGGAAAATAAAGTAAAAATAGAATTGCAAATTAAATAATGATGGAATTGAGTTTTATATCATTGCACTTCGGCTAGATTCATTCATAATTTGACGTTAACAGTAATTGTCAGCACATGCATCAAACATGTTTTATTACGCCTTGAGTGTACTTGATAAATATTGACACAATTAAAGCAGGTACCGAGAAAATGTGATTGCGTCAATTTAAGTAAAAATAGGAAAATTATGCAGAATTATTAATATTGTATTCATGCACACAATATATCGTCATTGTCTAATTGTTGCAATCTTAACGTAAATTTCCATATATATTTTATGTTTTAATTTTATGTTTAAAAAAGGTGTTTTAAGTGAAGTGAAGTGAAGTTTAGAGTCTGCAAAATTAGAATACATATGCAAAATATGGACGATTCTTTTATAGACGTTTTTTCATCCGTTAAACTAATTTATACATACTAACTATTAATATACGTACTGATTTTCATATAATAATAATTTATTTTTGAGTAATTGTTGCATTTCTCGAAGAAAGTACACATGTTTTTAGTTAAAGAACATAATAGAAACTTATTTAAGTGCAATGTCCAATCATAAGTGAAAATTATACGAAAACTTTAAACGAATAAAATTAGACAAATAAACTGAAGACATCATAAAAAAAAACATATAATTAAGTATAAATATAGACACATGCGTACTTTTTAATGCGCATAACGGCAAAATCACGAACATTGAATTCAATGCATTCGCAAATTAATTCTATCTATGACCATAAAAATCGAATTTATCAAATACAGATCCTAGTGCCACACGTAACTTAAGCTCCGTAAATATAGAGTTTAAACGTACTTATTTTCAGCCAGAGTAAAAATATGAAACACAAAAAATCCCTTGGTATTCGATGCAACGCGTGCATTTAGAAAAATATTCTCTCATTGGTTGTCGCAGAGTTCGTAAACTGACTGAATGACGTTGGTTCACACACGCGCCCGTTGTACTTAAACGCGCAGCCTTGCTCAGACAACTCAGTCGAAACACGACATTCAACGGCAAAAGATCGCAACTTAACCGCCTTCAAAAGTTCACTGAAGTTTAACTTTTCAAAGACTTGAACAAAACGTTACGTCTGAAAAGAGTATAGTGCTACAAAGTTACTTAAAGCTTTAAAAAAATCGACTAAAGTCTTAATAATTGTGAAAGCAAGTTCTAAAAAGTGCTAAAAATGTATACCAACCCTTTCAACCGTAAACACAGCACGATCCGTCAAGTGATTGACAAATTCTTACATCCGGATTCAAACAACAATCGTCGTGCAGCAAAGAATAAAAGCAATTCTATAACATCGCTCACATCGACGGGATCATCAGCATCTGCAAGTTCAACCTATTCCGGACATAGTGTAACTTCAAGATCAAGTTCAACATCAAGCTCCACTTCCGGCTTTGGTTCCGGATCGAAAAGCTCTATCTTCTCATCAATAAGGAGAAAAAACTATGGGATTAAGTAATCTTCAGAAGAGTCATCATCAAAGATGATAACCAAACGTTTAAAAACTATCAATTGTCAAGTGAAACCGACAAATTGAAGCCAAAGTGAAGCCTTCCAAATGGATTTATCTGTTAATAAATAAGGTAATTATACTTTATATTAACGTTAAATATGATTTGTTTTCATTTTGGAGGTCATTTCTTATTTATATTGTTTTTTGATGATTGTTTTAATTAAAATTGTTTTATCTTGTTTCAGATGAGCTAGCAGATTCCAAAACGGAGGTTTCCGTCATTCTTATCACCGATATCATCGATGATGACATTCGAGGCGAGATGTTTCCAATCGAAAATGTTTTGTTTTTCTGAACGTTATCGACGCTTTTTACTGCAGTTTCATGCGGGATATAACTTCATTACTTTAACGTTGATATTGTAAAAAATTGCTAAAAGTACGGTGATAAATTCACTGTCAACATTGATAACGATATCATGTGATTGAGGCGTTGATTTATTGTATAATATCAGTGATATGTGCCACTTGTGATATTTGATAATGTGGTTTATAGATAGTACAAATTGTTTAATTGATATTTAAAACGTTTGTATTTTTCTTAAACAATAATACTCGTTTGTATTTATTCAAGGTAAAGATAAAATATTTCTGTAATAAAATTGATATACCTAACTGTGTAATATAGTATTTTAAATACTAAACAGGGAAACATATAGAGAACAGATGCTATGGTCACACGTGGCTTGGATTACTTCGACGCTTTTATTTGAGTCAATTAATGAATCATTGCAATCTTTAATTCAA
This sequence comes from Weissflogia rhopalogaster, assembly GCA_019419845.2. NCBI lineage: Eukaryota > Metazoa > Arthropoda > Insecta > Coleoptera > Staphylinidae > Weissflogia > Weissflogia rhopalogaster. The sequence goes on from WSZQ02084346.1 coordinate 50,937, forward strand.
AACACTTTAGCTCAATACGGCAATGGTTATATAAATAGAAGAAGGCTTCTATATTTTTAAAGAAAATTGATAACAGAACATTGAAATCATTGAAAACTGGATGCAAGGTCAACAAAAATATGTAGCCTGTATCAACTGCGTTCAAAATTTATCAAGATAATAGAAGTATCAAGAGAAAAAAAATACAAGTATTTACAACAATATACAAGCCCATACTCACATGTGGGTGCGAGATAAGGACGTTATTTTTAAGGATACTGGAGGTAACGAAATATGATAGGGTATAGAATGAGAAGAGAAATCAACTACAAGTACATGGAATAAAATATTTTATAGAACGAAAGCAGTTAAATTACTGGATGCATAATATTGAAGAAGATATAATAGTGTAGAAGGCAAAGACAATTCAAGAAGCAAAGAAACTGGCAAAAACAAGAAATCTCCCAAATCGGGTTCATGTTAGAAAATAAGAAGAAAAAACGTATCCATAACATGTAGTGGGGTATGAATGTTGTGTCGGTGTATATGTTACAGTTAAAGCATTCATTTAGTTAATGTATGGTGAGTGAACGCTTTGACAGAAATGGGAAGTAAATGTATGCATTGGCTAGTAAATGTATACATTGGCTGGAATGTACACTTTGACTGGAACATATAAAAAGAAAATAGAATGCAATTACTTAAGTTACTTAATACATCCTTATTCACTACATCTTAATTCACTGTCAATATTCATAACGATATCATGTGATTGAGATATTGATTTATTGTATAATATCAGTGATACGTACCACTTGTGATATTTGATATCACGGTTTATAGATTTTTAAATTGTTTAATTGATATTTAAAACGTTTGTATTTTCCTTAAACAATAATACTTAAATAATAATACTTTTGTAATAACATTGATGTACCTAATCCTATAATATAATCTTTTAAATTTTATTTTTACCTAAAGAGGGAAACTTACAATTACAATTACAATTGAAATCGTTGAAGGTTGGTATGAGTTCAGAATAGCTAGATTTTTTACATGTCCTTAATTCTTATCAGTAAGAGGTCTTATTCAAGGAGGTACATCTTGGTATTGTATATAAGCGATTCTACAAAATAAATAACTTTATTTTTAGTCCGAAGACTAGGCCATCGACGATGTGGTCCTTCAGCCGGTGCGCTTTACATTTATATTGTGCATATATATTACAATTATACGTATGTTATTGTAAATACAATATATTCAATGTAATATTTTTGTGTAATGTAATTGTTGACGTTGTTGATGTCGTTGTGTTGTTTTTTGTTGAGTAGTGGATGTTGCGTAATTGTTTGTAGTTGTGTTGTGTAGTAGTTGATTAGTGTGTGAGGTGAATTAATTCACACTAATGGTGCCCACCGCGGGGAATCAAACCCCGTCCTGCTGCGTGGTAGGCCGAAGTACCACCCACTATGCTGCCCCGGTGGGGCCAGATCCTGCATAATACCGTAGTATTCAATCTTACAATTTATATTAATTATAAGAACAAATCAAGAAAGTTCGATATCAAATGATTTTTTTCAATATTATTTGACAATTTTGATCACATTTTATGATGACCAGAAATAGAAACAAACAAAAATTATATAATTTTGTTTTGTCTGCATTCCAAAACATTTTTATTATTTGTTTTGGCGCTTGTGACTCCTCCTTGAAAATATCCACAATTCGACGTAGAAATTAAAGTACTCTCATGTAGTTATTTATAAATTTTCGGTAGCTGCGCTTTACTACCGAACTTTGTACCATTATTATCGTCTGCTCATGTTACCAAACAAGCATCATGCTTCTATCACATGTTGGTCGGTGTATTTTTATTTTCTACAATTTAGACTCTGTAAAAATATTCTTGGCAACAGTTTTGAAACATTTCGTGATTTATTGTAACAAGGATTAGATAAAATAATTAGGAAGTCGAAAATAGAAATATATATTAATTAGAAATGTCCAATTGTGAGTTTTTATTTTGTCAACGCGTATTTCGTTTTTTTTTATAAAATGTGATAAATTATTGGGTTATCAACAACTGTGTAGTCTGTGATGATACAGGCAAAATTCCAATTATATTTAATTAGAAAATATGTGATAAATGTTACATCATCGTTGAATTTAAAAATTTGATGGGGAAAACATTTAAAGTGGGATAGTATGTTTTGTCCCGATTAAGCGGTGTTCCAATTTTCCGATATGGAATATAAATTTAAAAAAAAATATTTTTACAAAATAGAACTACAACAAAGAATATGATCGTAGAAAATATTCTATTATCAATTCTAAAATAACAATTAGAGTAAAAAAGAAAAACAAAACTTAATGCCTCTTGGAGGAGTTAGTTTAAAGTGGTTTGATTCTGGTTTTGTTAGATTTTAATTATAC